>JACEIK010004213.1:0-129941 GCA_018107945.1 Datura stramonium | reverse complement strand
TGGCAAGCCAGGGTCGGCTCTGCCCACTTGAGCGAGACAGTGGGGCATCATGAAAGGCTCTACCATGATGGTGTCGGTTATGATGAGTCCTCCCATTGTTACACATGTTTTATGCATTGTTATATTTATGTTATTGTCTCAAGTTATGTTTGAAAAGTTTATGTACAATTATGTTTATGAACGCTTTACGAATGATTTGAAATCCTTGAACCTTATGTTTTCTTACGAAGTTTATGATATATACATGATGTCCTTCTCTTATGTTACTTAGAGTTTTTGTTTTACTTTTAAAATGTCCGTTTTACTTACCTTGCATTCTCGGTACATTCCACGTACTGACAGCATACTTTCTATGTTGTATCATTTCATGATACAGAATCCGAATCCCAGGCGCATCCTCATCCATAGTCCATCTCAGCCTATGCTTTTAGCTTATTGGTGAGTTCTCACGTTCCGAGGGTCGTTTGATGACTTTCATGTTGTTTATGTTCAGTTTTGGTCAAGTTAGTTGGGGATGTTTTCCCATCAACCCATATTATGTATTAGAGGCTTTCAGACCAGTATGTGGTGCTCCGTTGTGTACACGCCCAGTATTTCCTAATGTTATGATATAATTATGTTTTCTCTATGTTTTATGATTATCATTCCGCTTATTTGAATAAGATTAGCTGTATGCATGTGTCATGGGTCGACTTGGGGTCTCTCGGGGTCCCTTGTCCCGTGTCTACAATACGGATGTACGTTGGGGTCGTGACAATAGCTCCATAAGCAGTTCGTACAACTAGCAGCCTCTTAGCTATTCATGGTAAGAGGCAGTACGAAATGTGATATACCCCAACTAGGGACACCATGTTACAATCTATAAATCTAGTCACTCAAAAGGACTATCCTGTCTGTTAGGCTTAACGCGACCACTACTCGCCCCTAGAATAGTCTATATAGCCGCCGCACACCCTGTGTGCCTACACCTGACCAAAAGGTCCTGGAAGTAATTAAAATCTCTAACAGCCTAGATCAAATAGGGCAGGTCCGGAGTGGCCTAAGAGATACCCTGATAGGCATATTAGGACAATGATAGTTCATAAACAAACAACAAGGTCATAGGTGACTATCTATATGATTGCTTTTCTTAGGACGACTAAAGGGATGCTACTAGCCGGATTCGTCCTTAAGCGGTCAGCCCTAACTCTCCACAGGCAGCTTACTATAACTCTTAGCCTGGAAGTAATAGTGTGATACTCTGGTTCTAGTCTCTTTGGACCTTAACTTAGTCTGTCCAGATTTCATATGGCTCCTTTCGGAAATTCCTAGCCTCGTAGGCAGGTATATCTAGACCTGACCCTATGCGGCAACATGTATGTGAGCATCTATAAGAATCGCATGGGGCGTTAGCCCACATTTGACTACTAATAAGGTTACCCCTTAGGGTATAAACTAGTCCGTCGGACTTGTAACAACTGGAGTAGTTTCTTGAGCGGCCTGTAGGACAAGCATTGAGTCGGCTGAAACTAACAGTCACTAACAGTAGCCAATCCTATGGCAGGTAGTTGCTCACTTCACTAGGGAAACCCTGGTGCCACTGACTCGAAGGTAAGACCACCCTATCCAAACTCTGGCCATGGATGCGTCAAGGTATGCCAATGGCCTCTAGGTGAGCTTTACTGACAATATAGGCATCAAACTGAAAATTATATGGCCCGGCTATGCCCTATGTTGTCCAACTTATCAAGTCAGGCCCAATAGCTAACCATAAACTTCTATGGCCTTGGCACGACAGCGAAACATCAGAATACCTCTAAATGGTAAACAGGTGAATGAGGAACTCTCTATGGCGCACCCAGCGTTAGTCATACTTACTCTTTCCCGATGAGGGATACCCTAGTATAATCTCAATATGTCTTATAGAAGCTAACCACAACATATATCATCCTAATCTACTAGTAGTAGCTAATTATAACATATAAGATCATTATCTACTAGCAGCAGCTAATCACAACATATAAGATCATTATCGACTAGCAGCATCTAATCAGAACATACTAGATTATTATCTACTTTCAAGGGCATAGGTTGTATCACTATATGACGAGAATAACTTTCCAAAGAGATAAGACTTAACATACCTCGAATATCGATTTGTATTTATTCGATTAGTTCCAACTTGTAGCCGGCGATTCCACTCAATTACAGCCTTTACGCTGAGAGAATAAGGCTATTTTCAATATTAAGACTCAGCAAACAATGATATATTTTGATAATATTAACTATAATTCAACTCCATTTAATTCGGTCGTAAACTCACGAATTCACGAGAGTTTAAAAGGTAAAAATGCTTACCTATCACTTGTAGTTGCTTAGGGCTTAAGTAGAAGTGATTCCAACAACTCTTACTAGATGGGGTTTCGGTACTCTGAGTGAATTTTCAAGAAATACCTCCGCAGGGATGCTCCTCATAGGCCTAGAACTTATTATCCAAGATGAATTTGCATTTGGACGGAGTTTAACGGCGTAAATCGGTGAAAAATAGATGAAATAGTCGCTTACCTTCTCTTCTCTGTCTAGGGGAAATATTACAAATGACTTAATCAAGTCAAGAAGGGACTTATATATAATTGAGGCAGTGGTAGGGGGAGAAGCGCGCCGGCCATAGCCCCAGCTTGGCAGCGCGGTGCGGCTGGCCTCCAGCTCTGGCCTTCTACTCGCTAGATGTGGTGTTCGTTTACTCATCCCCTGGGCCCTTTTTTGTATCCGTCATACTCCAATACTCTCAACATACATACACACGCGTCAGTTAAATGATAGAAACTTACGGGGTGTAACAGTTGTATATTGTGACACTTCAGGTGTTGGGTTAAGGTGTATTCTGATGCCACATGGCAAGGTGATTGCCTATGCTTCGAAGCAGCTAAGGAAGCACGAGAAGAACTACCCCACCCATTATTTAGAGTTAGCTATAGTGGTTCATGCTTTGAAAATATGGAGGCATTACTTGTAGGGTGTGCATGTGGACATCTTTACTGATCGCAAAAGCCTCCAGTATATTTTCACGCAAAAAGAGTTGAATTTGTGGCAGCGTCGTGGGCTAGAGTTATTGAAAGACTACGATGTAAATATTTTATATCATCTATGGAAGGCTAATATTGTAGCCAATGCCCTTAGCTGCAAATCCATAGGCAGCCTAGCATATTTGCAGCCAGAACAAAGGGAAATGGCTCGAGAGTTACACCAGTTAGCCAATCTAGCGGTCTGAGTAGTAGATTCAGAGGATAATGGGGTTGTAATCCAGAACACAGCAGTATCATCTCTAGTTGTAGAGGTGAAGGATCGATAGTACGAGGACTTTATCTTAGTTTAGCTCAGAGACAAGGTTTAGCAGGGCGAATACTATCCTTTGAGTTAATGGGAGACGGTGTCTTGAGGTTTAGAGGTCAATTCTGTATTCCAGATATAGCAGGGCTTCGCCAGCAGATTATGGTCGAGTTACATTATTCTCGTTACTCTCTTCACCTAGGTTCAACGAAGATGTACCATGATATAAAGAAAATATATTGGTGGCCTGGAATTAAGAAAGGTGTAGCTGAGTTCGTAGCACAGTACCCTAATTGCCAGCAAGTAAAAGATGAATACCAAAAACTTGGCGGACGGACTCAGGAGATAGTCGTACCTATGTGGAAATAGGAAGCCATTAATATGGATTTTTTTATAGGGTTACCTCGCACCAGGCGTAAATTCGACTCCATTTGGGTTATTGTTGATAGGCTGACAAAATTAGCCCATTTCTTGCCAGTTAGGACTATGTTTTCAGCTGAAGATTATGTTGAGTTATATATTAAGGCAATAGTCCGACTTCATGGCATCCCATCATCTATTATTTCTAATAGAGCGGCACAATTCACAGCTAGATTCTGGCAGTCATTTCAAAAAAGTTTGGGAACGCAGGTTAATTTGAGTACGGCTTTCCATCCCCAGATAGATGTCCAGGCAGAACGCACCATTCAGATGCTCGAGGATATGTTACGAGCGTGCGTGCTAGACTTTGAAGGGAGCTGGGATGAGCATCTACCCCTTATTGAGTTTGCGTACAATAACAGTTACCATTCTGCTATTTATATGATGCCTTATAAAACTCTATTTAGATGGAAATGTAGGTCCCCCATAGGATGGCTTGAAATAGGGGAAGTAAGGTTGATCGGACCTAATATGATACATCAGTTAGAAGAAAAGGTGAAGCTTATCAGAGAGCATTTTCTAACAACCCAGAGTCGTCAAAAGTCCTATTTCGATATTCAGCATAGAGACTTGGAGTTTGATGTTGATGATTGGGTATTCCTTAAGATTTCGCCTATGAAGGGTATGATGAGATTTGGAAGGAAGGTTAAACTTAGCCCTAGGTTCATTGGCCTGTACCAAATCCTTCAAAGGATATGTTGAGTAGCATATGAGTTAGAACTGCCTTCAGGGCTAGAATCTGTTCATCTAGTTTTTCATGTATCAATGCTATGAAAATGCATAGGGGACACGTCCCAATTTGTTCCAGTTGAGTATGACCGAGTCACTGAGGGATTGTCCTATGAAGAGAACCCATTTGCTATATTAGATCCGTGGGTCCGGAGACTGAGGACTAAAGATGTAGCCTCCATTAAAGTCCTATGGAGAAATAGAAATATAGAGGAGATGACCTGGGAAGCTAAGGACAACATGAGGTCTAAATATCCTCACTTATTCTAGGTTTGACCCAGATTATGTTGTTGAGGTGAGATTGTTGCTCAATTATTGCTTTATTGCTTATATTATCAGTATTGATTAGCTGTTCACTTGTATGTTATGGAGTAGTTGTTTGTAGCGTCCTATGATACGCCTATGTTGGACTTTTCTACGTTTTAGATTTCTGGATAGTCCATATTACAGAGGAGACTCTACCGAAATTTTTCCAGCAATAGTTAAAGGAGCTAAGTCTCTTAAGTTTAAGATTACATTCATACTTGAGATAAGTCTCTTAAGTTTAAGATTACATTTGAGTACGAATGTTCCTAAAGGGGGGATGACATTATACCCCGTAAGTTTCTATTGCTTAATCGACGCGTGCGTATGTATATTGAGAATTTTAGGGTGCGACGCGTACGAGAAAGGGCTTGGGAGATGATTATACAAGAACGATACCGAGCAGGCAAAAGGTCGGGGCCAGAGGCTAGGCACACTGGGCGCCATGCCTCTCTGCCTGCCCGGCATGTGTCGCCCCTATCCTGGAATAATGGGCAACGTGCCACACCCCCTTTCCCATCGCCTCATCTATATATAGGTTTTAAGTTCAAGTGAAGTAATTAAACATTTCCCAAGATTAGACCAACGGCCCGATGATGTTTTCTCTCAACTTTTCATCGGGTTTTGGTAGAATTATGTCGTTAAACTCCATTCAAATGAAAATTCTTCTTGGAAAATGAGTTCCAAGCCTAGGGGGAATGTCCCTATGGAGTTATTTCTTGAAATCTCGCTCGGAGTATCGGAACTCGACTGGGGTAAAAGTTATAGAAATAACTTCGAATTGAGTTATAAGAGGCTACAAGTTATAAGAGTAAGCATTTCTACCTTCTAAACTCTCGGGAATTTGTAAACTCTAGATTGAGTTGAACAGAGTTTGAATTGTAGTTTCTATGCTTAAAAGGTTATTGTTATTTGCCGATTCCTAATATTGAAATAGCTTTATTCTCTCAGCGTAAAGGCTACAATTTGGTGGAATTACAGGCTTCAGGTTAGAATTGGTTGGGTGAATAGAAATCAATAATAAAGGTATGTTAAGGCTAATCCTTTCGGCAAGTTATTCTCATCATAACATTAATACGACTTTCGGGGTTCCTTGTCCTGTGTTACGGCTAGGGTGTGAACTCGGGTCATGAAAAACTTGGTATAAAAGTAAAGGTTTAGAGTGTCCTAGGGTGTCTGAAAGTCGCGTTACGTAGAATCTTCTTCATGAGTGTGAAGCGCGCCACACTTATGACAAAGAGTCTATGAGACGTTTTAGGAATGTTCCTTTTTCTTCATGATTCTTATCGTGCGTAGAGTATGAAGCTCTAATTAGTTCTTTTCCCTGAATCGTGCGTTACGCCCTCGCAGATAATTCCTCCCAGATGAGCGAACGGAGGAAGACGTGGTAACGGCCGCCACCAGGTACCACCAGCCCAGGAGAACCCAATGGATGATCATGTTACTCATGTTGAGTTTCGAGCAGCCTTTCACATGTTGGTGCAGACCCTGACCGCTCAGATTAACCAGAAGGCGGTAGCCCGTGCTCCTCAGAATGGAAATGAAGCGGCGGCAAGGATAAGATATTTTCTTTGGATGACCCACCCGAATTCTTAGGTTCAAAGGTGGATGAGGGCCAGTATGATTTCTTGGAAGAGATTCAGAAGATTACTCACATCATGGGAGTAACTGGGAATGAGAGCGCAGACTTAGCCTCCTACCAGTTAAAGGGAGTTGCTTATATTTGGTATTTTCAGTGGAGGGACATTCGGGTAGTTGGAGTGGGTCCCGTAGGTTGGGATGAATTTATGACAGCGTTCTTGGACAAGTTTTTCCCTCGGAGTTGAGAGAGGCAAAGGCGGCAGAGTTCATTAATTTGAAATCGAATGATATGACTGTCCAGGAGTACGCATTGGAATTTACTCGGTTATCCAAGTATGCACCATAGATGGTAGCTGACTAGTGGTCCCGAGTGAGCAGGTTCGTGAATGGAGTGTCAGACTCCTTGGTCAAGGAATGCAGGACTAACATGTTACACAGGGACATAGACTTCCCATGCTTGGTGATATTTTCTCAGTAGATGGAAGAAGAATAGGTGAAAGAGAAAGAGAGAGGGGCAAAAATGGCTAGNCTCCCAATAGAGGTCGAGTGGTGGATATCGCTCACGTTACTAGCAGAAATCATCAGCCCCAGCACCTTCGACAGCTAGTGTTTCGTATCATCCAAGGGTGAGGGAGATTACATACCCATTGGGTATGAGCTATGGAAAGCACCACTTGGGAGTATGCATGGCCAGCTCAGATGTTTGTTTTTGGTGCGGCAAGATGGGCCATAAGCATCGAGATTGTGCCGCGGCTAAGCGAGGCGAGAGTAGATTCTCGACCACCTCTTCAGCAGCTCCGATAGGCTGCCCATTTCAGCAGGGAGCATCCTCAAATTCAGGTGGCGGGCATCGTCAAAACCACCCCTATGCCATAGAAGCACATCAGGATAAGGGAAAGGCGCTGGTAGTGGCCACAGGTATGTTGTGAATCTTGTATTACCCCTTATATCATGTCAGCCCTGTATTGAATAAGAAGCCCTGTTGTAATTGCAAGGGGAGATTGTAGATGGGTAATGTGAATAGTTGTTAGTGTGAGGCTTATAGTGAAGGTTAGCGGTGGAAGAGAAGCTAGGAGTTTGTAAATTGGCCTGACTTTAAGGAAGATTCGGGAGCCTTAGAATGATGACTTTAAGCTAAGGGGTAGATAGTGAGTATGCGTAGTAAGTCGAACCTTAAGAATGCCCATAAAGAAGTTTCAGCCTTAGCAGTTGTAGTATGTCGATCTCTTCGAGGTTCAGATAATTTCCCTTGTGTTTCAGTTGAAATTAAAATGGTGTCTATTCCTATGTGAAGATTCCCGAGGTTTAGAGGTAACCTCTTCAGACAGTGATGCTAGTCTTTCTCTATGAGTCCTTTAAGCTTATTTTCGTGTTATGAATTAGTTATGTGTGTTAATTCATGTTTTCTGGTGTAGTCAGCTCAAACTCAGTCTATAGAAGTTGCTTAGTAAGTTCAGTAGAACCAAACTCTCTCATGTATGTGCTAAGTTTTAGATGTCGGGAATAACTCATGCTCATGAATTCCCTATCCTCAGCTAGATTAGATATTGTGAATCCTAGCTTAGTATCGGGAAGTGATTTGTGAACGAAGAATCATTCTGTATTAGTTATGTGCCAGATAAAAAGGGGAAAGAATTCTTTTTGATGTTTTTCCTAGTTCTATGTTGGTTTCATGTACTTCGGTTTCCCTTGATCCATGGTATGTATGTAAGAGGTGGATATTCAGATTTGGTGTATAAGGTTGGCCCAGAGTCAGATACTCTATTGGTGTTTAGTTGTGATTGATTGATATTTGAATATTGGTGATGTCCCTATCTTTTCGGCATGTTCAGCCAACATTCAAGGATGAATGTTCCCAAAGGGAGATATTGTAATACCCTGGAAGTGCCTAAGAATAAACCTGGGAGTTTAGAATTTTAAACTGCTGAAAGCTGGGAAAAAGTTGCAGGACGAGAGGTTGTAACGACTCGTGGTTGGAAACCACGAGCCATTGTTTTTTGTCATGGTTTCAGAAGTTCAGGTGGCAGTATAAGCCACAATCGACATAACGACTCATTGTGGGAATCAACGAGCCTTCATTTGTTGTCATGGTGCGAGGAGGACTTCAGCAATTGTGGATGTAACGGGTCACCCCACGACCCGTTGTGAGCTATGACGGACTGTCGCCACTAGTCATGGTTTGAGTAGTGAATTTTTCCAGTGGGTCTAACGGGAGGTAACCACAACTCGTTGGAGGGTGCAACGAGTCTTGGTGAGGCTCGTTGTAGGTGAGGTTCAAAGTGGCAGAGGAAACAACGGACGAAGTAACGGCCCGTTCTGAGCAAGGATGACTCGTCCTGTCGAGTCGTGGGAATGAATCTGAGATCTGAAATTTTGGAAGTTTAAACAATGGGTGGTTACCAGGAGTCATGGTGAAGATCAATGACTCGTGGTAAGGGTCGTGGTATCTGATCGGGTAATATTTAGATTTTCTCAAGGGCAGTTTGGTAAAATCCCACGCTTTCAGATTAAAGTGACGTCGTTTTGGCTAATCATTGAGACGTTTTTAAGGGGTTTTCAAATCTAAACCCTCATCCTCTAAAGGTACCTCTCCAAACTCTTCTTCTTCCTCTCCTCCCAAGATTCAGGAACTTCACCAAGGTGTTCATCAAGCTTCAAGGAAGATTTCGAGTAGGGTTCTTCTACCAGGTATGCGGGTTTTTCACAAGGATATTCTTCTATCCTTGTGCCCCAAAATGTTTTCATTAAAGACCCGATTTCAACAAATCTAGAAAAGCATGATCTAGAGCTTTATGTTATGAGTAGATTTCTTTTATATTCCTCCTAAAGGCTAACATCTACTGTGAATATGAGATTTAATTGGAATATAAATTAATGGGTTGCTTTGAAATGTGGATTATATGTTGGGAATGTAAAAGTGTAGCATGTTCTTCATAAATTGGATTTAGTATTGAATGGGATTTGTTTATTTCTCACTTGATTATCGTAGCAGTTCATAAACATGATGAAATTGTGGAGATATTGTGTGATTAACCCTAATAACCCGATAATGTCAATAATAACTATGTTGGGATGAGTTGGAATTTGTGGGTTTGGGAAATTGAAAGTAAATTATGTATTATCACCATGTTTTAGATTGAATTTATTGGGTATGAGGTGAATCTATAGTAATGACCTAATTATTGGTTTTCTCATAAATCGGAGTAAATCATGAAACGGGCCTTATGAAATGAAAATGAATGCTCTCTCCATGGGTTGTTGTAAATGATGAACTACGAGTTGAATGTACAAGTTTTTCATAAATCTAAATATATGAAGTCGTTCATATTTTATAAAGTACGGGTTGAATCTATAAATCATGCATGACCTTATGTCGCATGTTGGATAAGATGAAGTCGGAATTGGGATGCTATGATAGTATTGTGCATAATGTGAATCTATAGCATGCCCCTTAGTGTATGATGTTCAGAGTAAATATTAAATTGGTTCTGGGATAATGTAAATTATGATGATAAAGCATGTGCATAGTATGTTAGACTATTGAGCCTGTGTGCAATAAGAGATAGCTCTAGTCCCTTAAAATGAGTTTTGTATGTTGAGAGTGGTGAATGATTTTGTCTCTGATTAGCTGTAGTTAATTTAGACTAGCTTTAGTCAGTCGGGACTCACATCCCTAGTTGTAAGTGGAGTATGTCTTCTCTTAGTCAGTCGGGACCCACATCCCTAGTCGCCAGTGCAGTATGTCTTCTCTTAGTCGGTCGGGACTCACATCCTAGTTGCCAGTGGAGTATGTCTATCCTTAGTTAGTCGGTATTCTCCTTAGATGAGAGTGTTTCCCTTACTCAGCCAGCGACTCTATATCAGAGCATTCTCTCCCTTAGACAGTCAGGGATTTCCTCTAGCCGATACGTATCCCTTAGACAGTCATGGACTCTCCCTTTGATAGTCCGGGACTCTCCCTTGGACAGTCAGGGACTCTCTTTGATATCAGTCACGGCATCGTACCTCTGTATTATTTCTGTTTGTTATATTTTGCTCATCAATAGATCTTATGTTAATGAATGTCCCTATAAGTGATTATGTTAATATGTATATGTAACTCGTATAAGATTGTTGTATCTCCTTTCAGTTATCTTACTATTAATGTGTGTTTAAATTACTTCCTCTTTGTATATTTGTATGTTTAGTTTAATTATGCTTCCTGCATGCTTAGTACATTCCAAGTACTGATCGCACGCCTTCTTGTGCTATACTATTTCATGATATAGATTCAGGTTTCCAGACTCAACCTCGTGGTTAGATACGCTTCCTCTCTCAGCTGATAGTGGTGAGTCCTCATCTTCCGAGGACATGATTTATGTTTTATTTTCCTTATGTTTTAGTTTCAGATGTTTGGAGTTAGTTGGGGGCTTGTCCCAGTAACTCGTCAGTTTTGTAGAAGGCTCAGACTTGTCTAGATAATTTCAGCATTGTATCTAAGTGTTAGTAAATATCTCTTATTGTTTCTATTAGATTCTTGTTATTAACTTCCACTTATTCATGTTGTTAGTCGTTATTTTGTTAAGTGTTATGCTATGATTATGCCATGGGTCGACTTGGGGCCTTTCGGGGTTCCTTGTCCCGTGTTACGGCTAGGGTGTGAACTCAGGTCGTGACACTAATATTATAAAACTGAGTTGAATCATGAAAACATACTTAACATGTGTGGGCTTACCCTAATCTTAAAATCATGCATACTTGAAATAGACTTCATAAGTAAAAATCATGGATTCATGCATGGATAATTTATAAACATTTATTCATGCTACATATCTCATCATACTTGAAATCATCAATCATAAACTCGACTTTTCATAAAACTTTCATAATTGGAAAAAATTTCTAATAACTTGAAATCATGAATTTATAATCAATTTTTGTATAAAATCTACCAGTAAATATTAAAACATGCTTTGGAACATGAGGAGAATTGACCCATAGACATATCATAGAAAACTTCATAAAATACTGTTAAAATCCTATAAGATAATACATTTGAATTAGAATATGACTTCACGAACTTGAGGAGAAATTTGGGTATGAGAGTGAAAGGAAACTCTCATTCATAGCCCTACATACCTGGGTATACTAATTCTCAACTTTTCTTTGAAAGCCCAAGAGAATTGGGGAAGAATTGAGAGAATTTAATCTTGATCTTGAAGAGGATTTCCAATAACTTGCATGCGTGGGAGCCTAATGGCTTACAATGGGTTAACCCCTCTTAAAATACTCCTTTCAGGGATTAAAACGATGTCATTAAAGAGTTAGGAGCTTATAAATTACAAAAATACCCTTAAAGATTCAACATAAAATATTCACGACCAGTCGCTACGACTCGTCACATAAGTCGTACAATTAACCTATGACTCATGGGTTCCTCCCATAACTGTCCATTCTATTTTCACCAACTCTCTGATTAATTCAACGACTCATAATTCCATACTATGAGTCGTACAATCACTCGTAGGACCAACACGTGTTAACTCAAACGCATACTACGACTTTATGACCACAAGTCATATCATCATACCACGACTCGTGGTGTGGGAAAAGAAGCCTCTAAATTGAACCACAGGTCTTCCTACGATCCGTACCACCTGACCATGACTCGTACCTTCGATCGTACTAAGAGAAAATTTTAGACTCCACTGCTAAATATATTCAACTTCACGAGTCTAGTCTTATGAAAATTTTGGGGTATTACAATATCTCCCCCTTGGGAACATTCGTCCTCGAATGTGGGTTAAGAATTCTAAAAGGTTGGGGAAAGGACTGAAATCCCAAATACTGAACATTTAAAGTTGAAAATTGATTGAGTAACTGACTCCAGACTGAAATACATGACTAAACCGAATTTATGAAAAACACATATAGGCTAAAACACGAAAGGAACTGAGAGACATGAACTTGACATGAAACTAAATAGAGTACTAAGGAGGAAACTGATACCTCAAGCTGAAACTGAGCCAGAAGGGAAAATACGCGGGTATCTAGCAATTATATCTACTTCGGCTTCCCACGTAGCTCCCTCAACAAGTTGATTCCTCCGCTAAACCTTCACTGAAGCT
Source organism: Datura stramonium (assembly GCA_018107945.1). NCBI lineage: Eukaryota > Viridiplantae > Streptophyta > Magnoliopsida > Solanales > Solanaceae > Datura > Datura stramonium. The sequence goes on along the minus strand of JACEIK010004213.1, from coordinate 117,492 downwards.
ACTACTTTATTTCTCAACTTCCAAACCTGACAATCAATGATCTCAACTTGAACCTCCTCGTAGGTAAGGCTATCCTTCATACATATGCTCTCCGCCAACAACTAAGGCGGGGTCACCAATGCACTTCTTCAATAGAGATACATGGAAAACTGGATATACCGAAGCTAACTCCACTGGTAACTCCAACTCATATGCCACTTTGCCAACTTGCCTCAGAATACTATAAGGACCAACATATCACGGACTAAGATTCCCTTTCTTTCTGAACCTTATCACTCCCTTCATGAGTGACACTTTCAAAAACACCCAATCATTGACTTCAAACTCAAGCTCTCTCCGTCTAACATCCGCATAATATTTTTGACGACCCTGAGCTATTTTTAGCCTTTCCCTAATAAATTGGACTTTCTCTGTGGCCTCATGAACTGAATCTAGCCCTATCAACGTAGCCTTTCCTACTTCAAATCATCTGATAGGTGATCTACACCTTCGCTCATAAAAAGCTTCAAACGGAGCCATTCTAAATGTCGGAGTGGTAACTATTATTATAAGCAAACTCGATGAGAGGCAAGTGATCATCCCAACTACCCTTGAAGTCAATCACACACGCTCTCAACATATCTTCAAGAGTTTGAATGGTCCTCTCGTCCTGACCACCTGTCTGCGGGTGAAAAGTCGTGCTAAGATTGACCTGAGTACCAAGTCCCTTCTAGAATGATCTCCAAAACTGTGAGGTAAACTGAGTACCTCTATCTGAGATGATCGAAAAGGGCACCCCTTGCAACCGAACTAACTCCTAAATATACAATTTAGGATAATCTTAAGCTGAATCAGTAGTTTTGACTGATAGAAATTGAGCTGCTTTGGTCAACCTGTCTACAACCACCCAAATAGAGTCATATTATCGGCGTGAACGAGGCAACCGTGATGAAGTCCATAGTGATCTCTTCCCACTTTCAAGTAAGGATACTAATGTCTTGTAGCATACCTCCAGGCCTCTGATGCTCAACTTTCACTTGTTGACAATTTGGACACTTAGCCTCAAACTCTGTTATGTCCTTCTTCATGCCATTCCACTAATAGACCTCCCTTAGATCGCGGTACATCTTGGTGACACCTACGTGGATAGAATAACGAGATCCATGAGCCTCATGCAACATTTGTTCTCTCAAATCATCAATACCCGAAACACATAAATGACCCTGATAATGAAGTACACCATCTCCCCCTTAGGAGAAGACCTCCACCTTCTAATTCTTAACAGCTTCCTTTAGCTTACAAGATAGGATCCTCGTCTTGCCTAGCCTTGACCTCAGTCGCCAATGAAGATTCTGACCCATTCTAAATAATGACACCACCATTTGTCGAGTCAATAAGGTGAACTCCTAAACGGGCAAGCCTATGGACATCCTTCACTAACTCCTTCCTCCCATCCTCAACGTGGGACACACTTTCCATGGATAGCCTGCTAAGGGCATCCGCCACTACACTGGCCTTTCCCGGAGATAAAGGACACTCATGTCATAGTCCTCGAGAGGTTATAACCACCTCCTTTGTTGCAAATTAAGGTCATTTTGACTGAACACATACTGAAGGCTCTTGTGGTCCGTGAGCACATCCACATACACCCCATACAAGTAGTGTCTCCAAATCTTCAATGCAAATACCACCGATGCCAACTCTAGGTCATGCGTCAGGTAATTCTTCTCGTCAGTCTTAAGCTTCCTAGAGGCATACTCACTGACTTTACCATGCTGCATCAACACAAAACCAAGACCAGCCCTAGAGGCATCAAAATACATAACGAAACCATTTGTGCCCTCTGTTAGAGTCAATACTCGGGTTGAAGTGAGTCGAGTCTTAAGCTCCTAAAAACTCTTCTCACAGACATCCGACCACTAAAACTTGACCTTCTTCTGGGTCAACTTAGTCGATGGTGCTACAATGGATGAAAATCCCTCAACAAACCACCTGTAGTAGTCAGCTAAACCCAGAAAGCTCCTGATGTCAGAAGGATTAGGCCAATTCTTCACCGCCTCTATCTTTTGCAAGTTCACCTGCACACCATCCCTTGACAGCACATGAACCAAAAATGCCACTAAGTTCAACCAAAACTCAGATTTGTTGAATTTAGCAAACAATTGGTGATCCTTGAGAGTTTGTAGCACAATCCACAAATGAGCAACATGCTCCTCCTCGCTCCAAGAGTATATGAGAATATCTTCTATGAAGACAATCATGAACATATCCAAATACAGCTTGAATACCCTGTTCAAAAAATCTGTAAAAGCTGCAAGAGCATTCGTTAGTCCAAAAGACATAACTACAAACTTATAGTGACCATATCGAGTCCTGAAGGCTATCTTCGAAATGTCACTCTCCCTAACTCTAAGCTAATGGCAGTCGAATCTGAGGTCTATCTTTGAGAAGCACTTAGCAGCCTGAAATTGGTCAAACAAGTCAACAATCTTGGAGAGGGAATACTTATTCTTGATTGTGACATTGTTCAACTGCCGATAGTCAATGGACATTCTAATGGAACCATCCTTCTTCCAGACAAAGAGGACTGGAGCATCCCACAAGGATTTACTAGGCCTGATGAAACCCTTATCAAGGAGATCTTTTAACTGTTCTTTCAACTCCTTTAGCTCGGTTGAATCCATTCTTGTAAGGAGGAATGGATATAGGTTGCATATAAACGAAAAGGTCAATACCAAAGTCAATATCCTACTCGGGAGGGACTCCTGGTAGATCATCAGGAAATACCTACGAATACTTATACACTATAGGAATTGACTGAAGAGTTGGGGTCACGGACGTAGCATCCTTAACCTGAACTAGATGATACACACAGTATTTAGAAATTATCTTTCTGGCCTTGAGGTAGGAAACAAAGCGACCTACAGGCACAACTGAACTACCTTTCTACTCTAGGACTGGCTCACACGGAAATTGAAACTCTAACATACGGGTTTTATAAATTACTAAGGCATAACATGCATGTAACCAATCCATACCGAAGATTACATCAAAATCAGTCATGTCTAACTCTACTAGATCGGCTGAGGTGACTTTCTGAAGGACTATGACAGGGTAATTTTTGTATACTCGTCAAGCTATAACTGAGTCACTGACTGGAGTAGATACTGAGAAGGGTTCTGATAGGATTTTAGGACTGACTCTGAAACTAATAGCAACATAACGAGTCACAAAAGATAAGGTAGCCTCGGCATCTAACAATACATACACATCAAGGTGGAATACTCGCATACCAGTGAACTCGCATACCAAAGGACTACATCTAGAGACCTCCTACTCCTAACGAAATGAGAGGGCATAAAATATATTCTAATGCCGACCACCACTCGCACTAGTGGATGCACCTTGCCGAGCCGAGCGTGCGGGTGGACGCTGAACGCAAGGGCTGGGCCACGGGGCTCTACTATGGCCCTTGCCTCGGTCATGGCAATCTCTCGGTGCTGCATTTTTTGGGCTTCTACACCCGAAACACGACCAAACCTTCTAGGAACTTCCTCTCGGCATGCCTCCTACCACTTCACACATTTAGCCCGCAAGTGCACGGGTCGTGCACATAGTGGCTCTTTTTAAGAATAGGATTGTCGAACCCACAAATGGACTGACCTATTCCCCTGCATATCCATTTCTAGTGATCTTAAATATTTAAAGTGTTGGTTATAGACATTTTCGTTTGAAGAATATTTAAGTCTAAGTTTGGGTCAATGACATATTCAAAGTGCTCTAGGAGCAACATAGAGTTAAAACCAGATAATCATGCGATAATACGATTTGCAATGGAATAAACATGACTATCAATTGTTATTTCACATAACTGGAATTGCATGTTCATGGTCTTACGAGCCTCTTAACACGGCAATCTAGCCTCACCGCATCATTGTGAGCGAGGAGTTTAATTCTTCTAGTCGCGGCAATCAATTATGCTGTGGTTTACTAGGAAACGATTAAGGACTTTCGTACGCCTAACCATTTAACTCAACTTAGCCTCACAACTACTTCTTCGGGAAAGTGGGTGATGTGACATCCTAAATTGGTCTTTCATAACCCCGTGTGTCAACCAAGCAAGGTGTTGGGTATATTTCTATCCAAACACCTTAACCTCTCCCGTGACATCATGCCTCACATTCTCATGTCCCGACTCTAGGTAATGCCTTCTCAAGCCATTTCCTGCTAACAATTATGTTACAGACTGACCATAAAACAACCAACAAATCGAATGCAAGACGAAACAAACAACTAATAACTTCAATTCCAAAATAATATCATAGAATTATAATCATAATCCAGTGGCTTCAACCTCTAGAGGAAGGGTTTGGTGTCATTCATGTTTGTAAACCACACTAATCTACTATTAATCTACTCCTAAACTACATACTTACATGAGATTGGTAGATGAGAAGGGAATTTGATAACCCTAGATGAGTTCTCCCACTTCTCCCTTCACCTATGCTTTCCAATAAAATCGTGACCAAAATGGAATTAGGAGCTAAGGGTCCTATTTATAGCAATGGAGAACGTGTATAATTTGGCCCTGAGTCAGGAACGTGCTCCATGTCACGGAGTGTGTATCACGGAGCACCGCTCCGTGGGACACGGAGGCATCACGGGGTGCCCACTGAAATCAACCCGAAAATCTGCCTTGGCAAAGACTTGCCGCTGGCGAGTACGGCACAGCTTGGGCAGCGCCACACCCTTTTCTGTCGCGAGCCACTCCCCGCCGTGGGCACATTGCCAACGCCGCGGGGCTGTCTTGGGCAGCCTGCCTGCCGTGGCACGTTGCCGACGCGCAGTGGGCTATTTTGGGCCTACTCTTTGCCGACGTCGCAGGTCGCTTCCTTCTCCAAGCCTCTACTTCACCAATTCATGAATTAGCTCCTCAAAAGTCATCAAAAACCTACAAAACAAAGGCGCTAACTGTTGCTGGTTAGCACATATCTTCACTTTTATGGTAAAAATCACAAGAAAATGTAATAAATAGCTAGACAATGACGTACTCAATTTAAGTTATAAAGCGATCAATGGACTCTATATTATTTCCATTGATCACCAACCCCACACTAAAAGCCTGTCTGCCCTCAAACAACCTTTTACATATCATGCATATGGAGAGTCCCACCTTATCAAGTTTGCAAGATAATTCACGCTATGGCTATAATGATTACGTAAGTTGCTAGTTAAAAATAGAACATGCTATAGCCAATCATATTAAGACTTAACCTCAAGAATCGACTCTCAATCTTAGCAAACTATGTCAATCAACCTACAAGAAATCCCATGAATTATATCCTTCATTAAACATGCCTCACGAAAGAGAGTTACCCAACCGCACTTAAACAATTTTTAAGAATACAACATGTGGGTATATAAAAAGAATTACACTACTCACAAAGAATTCTCATGTCATGTCATGACTCATAAGCTTGTCTTTAGTGTTTTACTCTCCCACTAATTTGAGGATGTATGAATGTAAGATCAAGAAGGACTTTGTAGGTTGTAACTTAACTGTGCAGCTGTGCAGGTACCATATGGCCGTAATAGTGATCATCTTCCTAAGCGCTTTTACCATCACGCCTCAAGGCGAACTTCCCTTCCCCTTACTTCACCTTTTATCTCTTGATGGTTTTCTTTTTCCTCTTGTTTCCTCTTTATTTAGGCACTTTTGGCTCATTAGTGCTGAGCCTACAAATAATTTTTCATTACTTGCTTTTACTCCTTAACAATACTCAACCATTTTTACACAAGGTACCTTGACCTTTCTCAACTTCTACCACTTGCTACTTTTTCATTTTTTTCATTCTCCTCACTCCTTTACTCTTTCAGATTTTTCTTCTTCAAGCGCTTAGAGCTTTGGGTCACCCACTACAGGATGAAAGAAAAGGATTAGTTTTTATGCTTCAGCCGACAAAGAATAGGCTCAAGGCTCAATCTGTGGCTAACTAGGATTAATTTGTCAAGGTAGGTAAAACGAGGGATAAAAATTGGGTTAATCTAAAGAAATGCCTCAAATCATCTCCTACAATTCACATCCTTCATTTCGCTCATACACAATAATTGTGCAAAGTTCTAGACAATCCACAATAGCATAGAATACTCAAAACCTTACACCTACTGCACATGCTCAAGTCAAGACACATCCAAGCCAGACTCTTACCCGCCCAATCACAAGAATTCGCAATTAAGCTTTCAATTATATCGAGTCAAGTTCAAGAGCCTAAGTGTCTCAACAAGTTATACACTTGCATGCTTCAACACCGAACATACTTGCATCTTACAACCATGTACAAAGACATAACAAGAGCATCAAGCATCCATTAGCTATGGGTTCAAAAATCCCACATCTATCGACTAATTTTCCTCAAGACGGCCGTCATCCATCCATCTCTAAACAAATTCCTTAACTATGACTCAAACATTATATACAGACAAAGAAAAAAATAAAATAAAAATTTTATTCTTTCTGCCTAGCACTCATTTTAAAAGAACCGAAAAGAAAACCAACGGGTGATGAATTCATGCTTGACTCACAAAGATTTTTCAAATATTTTCTCATTTTCCCACAAAGCATTACATTCACCAACAATTGCTAGGCACAAAAATTTGAAATTTCCTCGAAATTTCCTCACTCCCATTACTTTTTAATTGCGTTGCGTCCTCGTAAGATCAAATTAACATTTCAAGAGGTGAGAAGTACTCCCCGAGGCCTTTAGGCCTAGCTAGCATGTTTTCCACCATTTGCACAAGCCGGGTGGTCGACCCCACACTTTTCCACTTCCATGCTTCTCTGCCTTCCTCCTCCTAGGGTACTCTACCCCCACCACCTAACTTTCCACCAAAAACACAAACAAACAAATTAAAATAACAAAATCAAAACAAAATCAAAATTACAAAGTGTACTGGTAGGTGCCTGGGTTGCCTCCTAAGCGCTTATTTTACGTCGTGGCACGACGTGACCGCACTTTTCAGACATCTCAGCACTGCCTCCTTCGAGAACCATCTTCTTTTCTCCCGCCGTTGAGAGGAAATGCATTTCCCACTGCTCCTCCCCTTTTCTCCAACTTCTTCTCCAATTTAAGTCCTTTATCAGACTCTGTCAACACTTGATACGCTTGGCCGTGCACCCGTGGACTCCTCCACCCCCACTCATCCTCTCGCCAACACACTTACTTGACAAAGGTCAGAGTGTGGATGGGTTTATTTTTGGTAGACACGAAGATTTCTTTCATCTCGGCCTCAGTTTCAGGGTCCCTTCTTTAAATCAATCACGCTCCTCCGGGTGGGCTAAGAATGGCCATCCCAAGATTAGGGGCAATGGTCATCAACCCGAAAATCTAAACAATAAAATCAAAGCAGTATAATAAATTTACCTACTTTGATGAGAAGGTCCTCTATGATTCGTCAGTGTCACTGCGACTTGTCGCCTACCGCAACATCAACTCATTTGTTCCTGGCTTCCTAACCCCAAGGTGTTGAATAAGGATAGGGGCATTAGATTAATCGCTGCCCCTAAATCACACAAAGTCGTGAGCACTTCACTACCATTTTGTATGGGGAGGGTAAAGCTCTGGGGTCTTTGAGCTTCTTGGCATTGGTCAATACCATCGCACCCCGCCAAGCAAGCATGCTTTGGACGTCCCCAATCTAACTTTGTTCACCATCACGCCCTTCAAGTATTTAGCATACGGTGATTCTCGCAAGACATCAATAAGAGGCAAATTTATGTGAAGTTCTTTGAAAGTCTCAAAGAACTCTTTGAAACATTCCTCTCCTCCTTGCTCTTTTAAATTTCGAGGAAATGGTGGTGGTGGTCTTTGTGCTGGCTGCAATGAAGGTTGTACATTTTGTTTCCCAAAGACTGATTTTCTCCCAACTTCTAAATGCGGGTGGTCCTCGGTCTTACCAATTCCGCCGCACTCTTTCTCAACAACTCTCAGTAATCGCACGTCCAATCGCTTCAGCTTCTAAGATCGATGGCACGATTCACGGGTTAGGATTCGTATCGTTTGCAATCTCTCTTGCGGTTCATATTTTGAGCAACTGCTATTTGACCCACTTGTTTTTCAAGATTGCGGGTGGCTGTTTGCCGATTCATAAGTCCGCCGCCATCCTCGCCCGATTTTCTCGTTAACTCATTTGGTCCCATGATTTTCTCGTGCTGTTTCCTCAATGTGGCCGTTTACTATGCCTATCAATCTCGCCATTCTGCTGGATAATTATGTTGTTGAGGCCGCATGTACCGCTGGGTTTCCACCCAAGAAGAATTCGGTGGCTCCCGCCAATTTCTCGTTAGAGTTGTTTCCAAAATTCCGATTGCTCCGCCGCATTCCCAACAAAATCGATCGATTCCTGTGATTGGCTACACAAGATTCTCACAGCCCATTATTACCACAAATTTCACACCAACTCAGGAAGCCAATAACCGCACACTGCCTCGATAAAGCAGAGGCATACTCGCCTTATTGAACCGAGTCATAATTTGATGCTGAAACGGCTAACCGTGGCCGCCAAGGCATTCAAACCTTCGCTTCACAACCCCCGCTTCTTCTTCCTGCCCTCTTGATGATTCGTTGTGCCACTGATTTCCTTTGTGCAATTTGCTCAACAAAGTGTACAACTCATCATATTTCTTCTCTGGGGCTCGCCCACCCGATGCGTAGTCTAGTAATATTTTATTGTGTGGGTCTAGACTTTCTACAGTAGTATGGGCGCACTTCATTTGATGGCCGGCGATGGACAGTCTCTCAACAATGACTTGAATCTTTCCTGAAGCCATATAAGTTCTCATCAGCTTCGCTTGAAATCGAGTATTTCACTTCTCAACTTGCAGCCTTGCCTCGAAGGAAAGAATCCATAAGGAACTTCCTATCCAAGTCATTCCATTGAAGTTATGGAGTTCGGTGGCTCAAATTTTCGCCCACTTTTTCGTCTCTCCTAACAATGAAAAATGGGAAGAGGGCTAAACGGACATCAAAATCACTCAGTGTCTAACTTACTAGATCTACTGAGGTGACTTTCTCAAGGACTATGACAGTAATTTATGTATACTGCTTATAACTCAGGTCAACGACTGGAGTAGAGACTGAGAAGGGTTCTGATAGGATTTTAGGACTAACTCTGAAACTAATAGCAACATAACGAGTCACAAAAGATAAGGTAGCCTCATCTAACAATACATACACATCAAGGTGGAATACTCGCATACCAAAGGGACTATTATCTAGAGAGACCTCCTACTCCCGACGAGACGAGGGCATAAAATATATTCTAATGTCGACCACCACCTGCACTAGTGGATGCACTTTTGCCGAGCCGAGCGTGTCCGGTGGAGCCGCGAATCGGTGGCCGGGTCACGGTCTCTACTATGGCCCCGTCTCGTCAAGTGGCACCGAGCGCATTTTTGGGCTTCCCACACCAAACACGCACCTAAACCTTATGCATCCCCGGTATGCCTCCTACCACACTTCGCCGATGAGCCCGCAAGTGCACGGGTCGCAAGTAATATAGTGGCTCTTTTTAAGAACCGGATTGTCGAACCCACAGGACTCGACCCATTCCCTAACTATCCATTTCTAGTGTGATTCTTAAATATTTAAAGTGTCGGTGATAGACATTTTCGTTTTGAAGAATATTTAAGCTCCAAGTTTGGGTCAACTACATATTCCGAAAGTGCTCTAGAGCAACATACAGAGTTAAAACTAGATAATCATGCGATAATACGATTTGCAATGGAACAAGCATGGGACTATCAATTGTTATTTCACATAACTGGAATTGCATGCTCATGGTCTTACGAGCCTCTTAACACGGCAATCTAGCCTCACGCATCACCGTGAGCGAGAGTTTTAATTTTCTTAGCTCGGCAATCATTATGTTGTGGTTTACGGGAAACGATTAGGGATTCTCAGACGCCTAACCATTTAACTCAACTTAGCCTCACAACTACTTTCTTGAGGGTGATGTGACATCCCAAATTGGTCTTTCATAACCCCGTGTGTCAACCAAGCAAGGTGTTAGGTATATTTCTATCCAAACACGTAACCTCTCCCGAGATTACTTCATGCTCCCCTACATTCTCTTGTCCTCGACCTAGGTAATGCCTTCAAGATATTTCCTTAAGCTAACAATTATGCTTTTATGGTGATCAATCATAAAACCAACCAACAATTCAGAATACAAGACGAAAACAACAATCAATACCAATTCCAAAACAATATCATAGAATTACAATCATAACTATGGCTTCAACCCTAGAGGAAGGGTTCTTGCCATGCATGTTCGTAAAACTACACTAATCTACTATTAATCTACTCCTAAACTACATACTTACATGAGATTGGTGATGAGAAGGGAATTTGATAAACCCTAGATGAGTTCTCCTACCTCTCCCTTCACTCCTATGCGCTTCCGTAATAAAATCGTGACCAAAATGGAATTAGGAGCTAAGGGTCCTATTTATGCTAAATGGAGAGCGTGCATAATTTGGCCTGCCATGGAATCCGCTCCGTGTCACCAGTGTGGTCATGGAGCACCGCTCCGTGACACGGAGGCATCGCTTAAAGCTCACCGGAAATCAACCCGAAAATTGGCCTCGGCAAGACTTGCCGCGATGAGCAGAACGTGCGTGGCACGCCATGCTTGGGCAACGTTGCTACACACCCTTGGTCGCGGAGCCACCTCGCCGTGGGCACGCTAAGCCAACGCCGCCAGGGGGCTGTCTTGGGAAGGTAGCCCGCCCGCCGTGGCACGCGTCGACGCCACAGTGGGCTATTTTGGGCCTCTTTGCCGAGACGTCACAAGTGAGCGCCTTCTCCAAGCCTCTACTTCACCAGTTCATGAATTAGCTCCTCAAAGTCATCAAAAACCTACAAACAATGGCTAATCATGCTGGTTAGCACATATCTTCACTTTTATATAAAATCACATGAAAATGTATCAAATAGCTTAGACAACAATTTTACTCAATTTAATTTATAAGTTTATCACGGACCTATGTTATTTCCCGTGATCACTTGCCGCAAATTTGAATGTTTGGGCTCTCCCCGAAATGCACCCTCGACCTCTAGAGCTCATGCTCACTCCTTTGATCATGCTTAGATCTAGATTTTAACACTGACATGATACGCAAATGATGACCTTGGTGGAATTTATGCATGTCCTCCACTCCGACCTCTAGAACTGTCCATGGATCCCTATCCCGGCCCTTTGTTCCTCTCTCTCTCCTTCTCTTTCATCCGATGAACCTCTATATGCCGGGCGTATATGACCAACTGAGAAGTCTAGATCACTATTCAAGATAGCACTCCAAGATTACTTACCAATGTAGTCCCAATAATTCCGTTCACAAACTCCGCTCATACGAGCCCTCCGATCCGCAACCATCTCTCGCATACTTGGATAGCCGGGTAAACTCCAAAGCATACTCCTTGATAGTCCCGTAGTGCTTCTTCAAGTTGACGAATTCCGCCGCCTTCGCCTACCTCAACTCTTTTAGAAAGAACCTATCCAAGAAGGTGCCACGACACGAATGTACACTGATCAGAGACACGGGACAGAGCCCCAGAGACCCCAAGTCAACCCTTGGCATGAGCGTACATCTAATTCTATCACATAAGCGTAAGAATTAATATAAAAGAAAGCGTAAACATATAAACAAGTGAAAGGGACACATACAACCCATACATGACGGCCGATCACAACTTGTAGGTCGAAAAGCTCAATCATGAAAGACGAGTTGATGGGACAACACCCTAACTAACCCAACAATATTGAAACCTGAAAGGAATTAATAGAGTTCGAACATATGGCCCTCGTAACATGAGGACTCACCAAGTACGCTAATACAAATCTCACACTACTAAGGAGGGTGAGTTTGAGAGCCGGGTCTTGTATCATGAAACAACATAACACAGGAAGTATACAATGCAGGAATGTACCGAGTATGCAAGGTAATTAAAAGGGACATTTAAAATACATAAATCTCATAAAATGATCATAAGAGTAGGACATCATGCTCAAGACGTAAATCATCATAATGTATCATAAGGCTCAAGGTTTTAAAACATTCGTAATAAAAAATAATCATGATCGTAGGAGAAAGCTTTACTCAAAATGACTTGAGCCAAAATACACAATCATAACATGCATAGATCATGAGGAACAAGTGGGAGATTCTCTTAATCGACATCCCCATATGAGCACATATGAAGCCCGACTTGTAACCCTAGCTGTCGGGAGGCTGTCCGTACTTTTCCAAGGATAGGACTAAGGAAAGTGTGATATCACCATGAAAAGGGCCATCAAAGGGAACAAAGCCATATAGGAAGTCCCAACATAATTACTATGGCACGTAGTTTATGGGATCCAGGCGTAACCTAGGCCACGAACCCACTCGGTGTTTGATACTACTCCCAAAACATATATAGTTCTCATAGTATAACTTGCATGAATTCAAGGGCTAGTTAAATCATGACAATCATAATCATGCTTGTACACACATGAACCACAAGAGACTAGGCTCGTGAGTTGGCCTAAACATAATTCATGATTGTAGTAAGGTTCATACATACTTAAATCATACATATAGCTTTAAAATTCATAAAATCATGATGGGTATTAGATTAAAGCTCAACAATTTAACTCTTAATTCATGTTGGGCTTCAAGTATCAATAATAGAAAAGTAGATGATAAATCGATAAATCATGGATCATGCATAATTAGGCTAAGTTTTTACAGTGAAATCAAAATTGATAAAATTTTCTAAATAAATTTAAATAATAAAACATGATTAAACCCACAGATTATGATGAGAATCTAAAATAACAAAACCCATTATCAAATCGCTAGACTTTTTATAAAATCATCTTCAAACCCCATGAGCTTTTAATAAGATTTTTGTAAAATCATAGAGGATAGGCATGGGTGTGGAAGAACAACCCATTGATAGCCTTACATACTCGAGAATAATCAAATAATCTCCCTAGATTGACCAAGAGGAAACCGATGAAGAATACCTTAAAATCACCTAGATCACCCTTCTATCACCTTAAACCTTTTGCATGCATGAATGAGGACTTAGGCTAGTCTATTCCCTCTAAAACCACCCTTCCTGATGTTAAAACGATTTAGTGGACAGACCTGTGGACTTAGGAATTATGGAAAAGCCCTTACTTAAATCGCAAATGCCGATCGAGCCAGTCTCATTGAGGGACCTGGACGACTTCGTCGCTGTGGCCCACGACTGTGGCCTGAGTCATGTCTCACATTTCCTGTACCAATGTGGGACCCCATGAATCGTGGTGGCTAACCACGACTAGTGGTCATCACCCGTGATCCCCACGACCAAACTCCTTGCCACGCATCCGCCTAGGTCATGGGTGACCTCATGAGTCATAAGGTCTGACCACGACTACGGTCATGCCCGTGGCCTCCCCAAAACCATGCCACCCTTACCGCCACGAAGTCACTTCACGAATTTCGCGGTCACTCCTCACGAGCCACTTCACTGTCATTCTCAGAATCTTGTGTGAAATTTCATTTTTCACCGTTTCTTTGACTCCGGTCCGATCCTTGGGTTCCCGAGGTAGAACAATATCTCCCTTGGGAACATTCGTCCTTGAATGTTAGAAATACATAGAAAACTCATAATCATACATTCATAGTATGCAAATACAAATGATTTAAATCGAAGACTGACTGAATGATTACTTCCGAAAAGAACTACATAACATAACCGAATTTAGACATCACATAAGCATCTATCATAACATAAATCAAACTTGTGAACATAAACCGAACATGGAAACCGATTAGAGAATTAAGGAAAAATCGATACCTTAAATCAAAACTAAGCCGTAGGGAACAAGTAAGGGCATTTAGCCATCATATCTACTTCTTCGGCTTCCCACGTAGCTCCTCGACATGCTAATTCTCCATAACCACCTTAATGAAGCTTACTTTGTTCCTGTGTTCGAACCTAACGATCCAAGATTGCATATGGAATTTCCCTAGCAATAACCGAGGCTATCTCTCACACCAACACTTTCCACCGACACCCAAAGTTGGATCATCCAAGCACTTTTTCAAGAGAGATACATGAAAGACAAGATGAGCGAAAGATAACTTTAAGGGAATGTCACGACTCGAGAGGGGACCCGGATCGTAGACACGAGACAACGGACCCCGAGAGACCCTAAGCAGACCATGGCATAAGCATTCACTATATCATTCCATAAACATGAAGGAAACATAAATATAACTCATTGAAGTCTAGATTATTAGCATAACAACAGAATAAACATCTCAGCTGAATATATTTCTAAGTCTAAATAGCTCTAACTCGGACGAGTTTGAGGACAACACCCCAACTAGCTCATGTAAACATCAAACTGAAAAGTACGCTCAAAAATTCAAAGTCTAGTCCTCGAGGATGAGGACTCACCAAGCAAGCAAATGCTAACTCGATAGCGGCTACGAACGGGCCGAACTCCGAGAACCTGGACTCAGACAAGGAAACGACGCAAAGATAGAAAGTATGCGATCAATACATGGAATGTACCGAGTATGCAAGGTAAGTAAAACCGCTTTGATAATAAAATCGTATATTCCACTATACATATATGGTTAAACTTTGAGAGTAAGTAGGAGACACATACATTTTCACCTCTAAATCAAACTTATCTTAACGTGCCTACGCATGGCTTTAGAACATCAGACTATCTACCGACTCAAAGCTAAATCATAACATTTATATCAAAAGTCGAATGAAGAGTCAAACCTGCTTTCCCAACATGCATGCATAAGATAATCATCATGAGTAGTGGATATGCAAATTCAAATGATATGGACAATGGGAGACTCGTCACTTAACCGACATACTCCGATAGAGCTTACTGGTCCCAACTATCACACTAAGTGTGGGTAGAGCCGTCCATAACCTTTCCAGGCGATGGACGATACCATGATATCGATATCAAGCCTTCAAAGGGGACAATGGGCCTGGATAGCTCACAAAGGAGGTCTCAATAATATAATAGAATTAATCCTACGCTGGCTGTGAGTTCTGGGGGCATAGGCAGCTCTAATTCCTTAGCCCACTAAAGATTTAGACTCTTCTCCCAAAAACATGCAATGCTCTACACCGTATAAATATTTAGACGCTCAACATCGTCTAGTGACGAAGCTCAACATGAAGTCAAGCATAAACTCAACATCATATGAAACTAAGCTCAACATTGTCTATTGACAAAGCTCATTATGAAATCATGCATGCATTAGACACCATATAAATATGAAGCTCAACAATGTCATCTCGACAAAGCTTATAATGAAATCATGCTTAGACTCAACATCATGTGAAATGAAGCTTAATGACAACATACATCTCAATTATGAAATTCATACATATGAGAAGCTTTATTACGACACATACCACAAGCTCAAGGATAGTGGGAGGCTTCCTCCAAAATGATGTGGTAAGGCTACTTTAGAATTATCACTTCATTATCATCAACATAGGGACCTTGTCCAAAATCTTATCATTCTTGAACCCATTCAAATCATTTGAAAACATTTTAATTTGGGAGGTTTCACTCAAAAACGAAATAATCAACATAAATAAAATCGACATTCATACTCAACATTGGGCACCGGCCCAAAGCTTCATCCTAAGCACGTGGTCTACATTAACCTTCTTGAGAACATCATCAAAATCATGGGTAAGATTAAAAACATGCTTTTCATCATCTATTCCCTCATTCACATTATCATAGGAACTCCCCACACATGGGTGTTTTAGATCTAACTTTTAGAAAACATTTTGTAGAATAAATTAAGATAGAATCCGCCCAAGCTCAATAAAATCATCAATATCGACTCAATTAATCATACCCATGAGTAGAAAGGTAGGAATCATGCAATTGAGTGAAAATCCATACTTGATCATCACAAATAAGTCACAAATTAATAGGGAATGGGCATGGGTGTGGAAGAAAGCACCCACTCATAACCATAGATACCTGGATTGAAGAATCTTATCTCTTCCTTATTACCCAACCTCGAGATTTCTGATATCCTTGAATTTCTCCTCACTTCTCTCCTTCAAGCTTCTCACCCTTGCATGCGGAAGAAAATGGCCTAGACGGGTTTATCTCAGCCTAAAACTCTACTACGAGCTCAAAACAAACGTAGTATAGCTTTAGAACTTAGGAATTATGAAAATCCCTTAATAAACTAAAAATAACTATCGTGGGGTCCTAATGATGACTGATGACTCGTTACTAGGATCACGATCCGCTTGATAACCCGTCAAGTACACGCCTCATCATTCAAGAAATTTCCACTGCTTGGTAATGGCTAACCTAATGGGTCGCTAGGACTGACGGTGACCACTGGCCGGGTGCCAAATTGGCCAGTACACCGATAAGCACGCTAACTTTCCTAGGCCAACCAATGACTATTTCGACGACTCGTGGTGTCCGACCACGAGTCAGCATCCCTCGTGAGGACCTCGAGTCCTCCAACTTCTCGTGCCTTCCCACGAGCCACCTAACGACTCTGTTATGCCTCCTCACGAGTCGTTAAGGACCCGCTCAACCGCCGCAACATTTTCCAGCTTTTTCTCCCGATTCATTTCCTGTCCGATTCTGAATTCCCTGCATAACATGGCAAGTCCAACTCATACGCTACCTTACCAACCCTTTTCATAACTCCGGTAGGGACCGCATAGCATGGACTCGGAAGCTTTCCTTATTTTCGAATCCAGCATGACTCCCTTCATGGGAGATACCTTCAACAACACCCAATCATCCACTCAATTCCAACTCTCTCCTCTTCACATCGCATATGATTTCTCGAAGACTTTGCTCGCCTTAACCGATCCCTTATAAACTGAACTTTTACCATAGCCTCATGAACGAATCGTGCCCTATCATAGATGTCTCACCGATCTCAAACCATCCAATGGGCGATCTACACCTTCGTCCATAAAGAGCCTCAAATGATGCCATTTGGATGCTAGAGTGATAGTTTTTATTATAAGAAAATTCGATCAAGGGAAATTGATCATCCTGCCTACCTTTGAAATCCATCACACACATTTCCCCATGTCCTCGAGAGTCCTGGATTGTTCATCTTGGCCACATCCATTTGCGGTTGAAAGGCTATGTTGAGCTTAATCTGAGCCCAAGCCCTTTCTGAAAAG
Organism: Datura stramonium; assembly: GCA_018107945.1. Taxonomy (NCBI): domain Eukaryota; kingdom Viridiplantae; phylum Streptophyta; class Magnoliopsida; order Solanales; family Solanaceae; genus Datura; species Datura stramonium. Next base: position 100,261 of record JACEIK010004213.1, on the reverse strand, counting down.
ATCACTGCATCCTGGGAGGTAAACGAAGTACCTCGGTCTAAAATAATAGACAAGTGCACGATGAATTCGAACCAACTCTCAAATATACAAGTTGGCATAATCATCCACTGAACTGGGTGGGTTCTTACTAGCAAGAAATGTGTTGTCGTGGTCAACCTATCGACCACCACCCAAACAAGAGTCATGTTGTCACGTAGCAACGGGCAAATCGGCTATGAAGTCTATATTGATTTCCCACTCTCCAAGTAGGAATGCTAATATCCCAAAGTATGCCTCGCCTTTGGTGCTCGACCTTCACTTGCCGGCGCGTCTGTGCACTTGGCTATAAATTCTACAATATCCCTCTTCATGTCGTTCCACCAATATATTTCCCGCAAATCATGATATATTTTTGTGGCACCCGGTTGGATAGAGTACTCTGGATCCATGTTCCTCATGCAATATCCGCCCTCAAATCATCTACGTCGGGAACACACGTATAACCCCGGTATCGCAACACACCATCTCCCTTTGGGAGAAAACTCACCTTCTAACTCCTGATGGCTTTTATTAATATTTTTATCAACATTAATCCTCATCTTGTCTAGCATTCACATCGGTCACCAAGGACAATTTGGATCCATTTTGCACCACAACACCGCCATCCAATGAGTTCTGGCTAATCTAACTTCCCAAACTTGGTGTTGATGGACATCAACTCCTTCTTTCCTCATCCACATGGGATACACTCTCAATAGAGAGCCTACTACAGTTCGATTACCATATTATCCTTACCCGTGTGGTAAAGAACACTGCTATCATAGTCCTTAAGTAGCTCCAACCACCTCCTTTGTCAAAGATTGAGATCTTCGCTTTTAAACACATACCGCAAGCTTTTGTGGTCCGTAAATACATCCACGGGGACCCCATACAAGTACCGCCTCCATATCTTGTAAATGCAAACACCACCGCGGCCAACTCAAGATCATGGGCTCCAGTAATTCTTCTCATGGACTTTCAACCGTCTCGAGGCATACTCTATCACTTTCCCATGCTACATCAACACACACCCAAGTTCGATTCCTGAAGCATCACAATATACTACAAAACCATCTGCATTCTGGGGTAGGGTCAACACTAAAGTTGAAGTGAGTTGAGTCTTCAACTCTGGAAGCTTCTTTCACAAGCCTACGACCATTGGAACTTAACATTTTGAGTCAACTCGTCAATGGTGCCGCAATTGATGAAAATCCTCAACAAACCTCCGACAGTAGCCTACTAGGCCCAAGAACCTCTGAATTCCTAAATGATTCACCGGTCCGGGGCAATTTTTTACCACTTCAATCTTCTAAGAATCCATATTTATGCCCTCACTTGATACCACATGGATTCAAAATGCCACGGAGTCCAACTAAAAATTCACAATTCTGTTGAACTTTGCATACAACTAGCGATCCTTGAGGGTCTCAAGCATTACTCCAAGTGAGCAAAGATGCTCCTCCTCGCTCCGAGAGTATATAAGGATATCATCGATGAAACACTTATCAAGGAACATGTATAGATATCGCTGAAACAATTCCCTGCTCATCAAGTCCATGAAAGATGCGTGCCATTGGTTAGGTTCTTAAAAGACATAACAACAAATTTGTAGTGACTCACGAGTCCTCGAAGCGGTTTTCTGGATGTCACTCTCGAACCCTAGCTTGTGATACTCGACTCGAGATCTATCTTTGAGAAAACATCTCTGCACTTAAAGCTGGCCAAATGTCATCGATCCTGGGTAGGCACGGCCTCGTGATGGTGACCTTGTTTAATTACTGCAATCAAGACATGCGAAGGGATCCATCCTTCTTTCTACAAAGAGAACTCTAAGTACCCCATGGAGACTTGCTCGCATCTAATGAAATCCTTATCCAACAAGTCCTTCAACCGATCCTTCAACTCCTTTAGCTCAAATTCGGAGCCATCCCGTATGGAGAAAATAGAGATAGGTTATGACGGGTAGAAGATCAGTCACTCTAAATTAATTCTCTTAGGAGGAACACTCTAGCAAATCATTGGGAAAACCATATATGAGCTACCCTTTAGCCGATAGGAGGTCAAGTCAACACACTTCCCATTGTTGACCCCATAATCCTGGGTGACTTCTGCACTTCCTCGATGAACTCAAGTGGATCCTATTGGCCCTCACCCAGAATTTAGGAGGGCTCATCCTCAAGAAATCCTCAATTCCAGCCGCATTCCCAATCTCAGGGTAATGCGCTCACCGTATGAATTTGAACCTCGGGCCGTCATGGCTCGTGCTAACATCTTACCGCGCCTAAACTCAGCATGGGCAGCTTGCTCCGTGTGTGCTCTTGCGAATGGGTGGGGCTAGCCGATGCTCCTCACCATTGGCACTCCTCATGATCATTAATGCTGGCTCATTTCTTCTAGTTTTCACTGCATGGAGGCATGACGCCGCAAACGGAATAGCATGAATTAGAAGGGTAGAGGACTTTCATCACACAACATAGATCATGAAAGAAGGGAACATTTCCTAAATGTCTAAACAGCCTCTTCGTCATAAGTGTGGCGCGCTTCACAACCATGAAAAAGACTCTACTTAAATTGTCTTTCGTACTCCCGGGACACTCAAACCTATGGCTCGATACCAAGCTTGTCATGACCCGAACGTACACCCGAATCATAGACACGGGACAAGGAGCCTCGAGAGACCCCCAAGTCAACCCATGGCATGAGCGCGCACATCTAATTCAAAAATAATCACATAAGCGGAAGACTTAATATAAAAAAGTGTAAACATTTCATAAACACAAGTATGAAGGGACAATAAACAATCCATACATGATGGTTGAATACAACTTGTAGTTTGAAAAGCCTCTAATCATGAAAGACGGGTCAAGGGACAATATCCAACCTAACCCAACAATACTGAATATGAAAAGAAATAATAGAGTCTCCAACATATGGCCCCTAACATGAGGATCGACTCAAATACGCCGAGAAAATCTCTAAGCACTATTGAGGAGGGTGAGCTTGAGAGCTAGGTCTTATCATGAAATGATACAACATAGGAAGTATGCGGTCACATTCCATGTACCGGTATGCAAGGTAAGTAAAACGGACATTTAAAATACATAAATCTCATAAATGATCATAAGAGTAGGATATCATGCTTGTATCGTAAATCATCAAACGTATCATAAGGCTCAAGGTTCTCAAATATCTGCATACAAACATAATCATGATCATAGGAGAAAAAGCTTTACTCAAATACGACTTGAGCCAAAATATAATCATAACATGCATAACCATGAGGAACAAGGAGATTCTTCTAACTTCATACCCTATATGAAAGCACAATAATGGGCTCGACTTGTAACCCTAGTCGGAGGGTGTCCATACCTTGCCAAGGATAGGACCATGGAAGTGTGAAATCACCATGAAGGGGTCATTTGGGCCGGGACAGTCACATAGGAGGTCCTAACATACCTGGCGTAGCACGTAGTTTTATAAATTTTTTCGAGGTATCCTGTGCCCCCGAACCTACTCAGGCTCGATACTACTTCCCAAAACATATATAGTTCTCAGAGTATAACTTGCATGAATTCATGAGATAGTTAAATCATGATAATCATAAACATGCTTGTACATACGTGAAACCAGCCAAGAGGCTAGGCTCGTGAGTCGGCCAAAACATAATTCATAAGTTATAAGGTTCAAACATACTTGTAAATCATATATAGCTTGGAAATTCATAAAATCATGATGGGTATTAGATGAAATGGCACTTTAACTCATAATTCATGTTGGTCTTGCAAGTATCAATAATAGAAAAGTAGATCATAAATCGATAAATCATGGATCATGCATAATTAGACTTAATTTCATAGAAATTGAAATCGATAAAATCATAGAAAAATTTAAATAATAAAATCTTATTAAAACCTATAGATTATGATGAGAATCTAAAATCACAAAACCCACACAAATCATCATTAGACTTTATAAAAATCATCTTCAAAACCCCCATGAGCTTTTTAATAATATTTTTTGTAAAAATCATGTATGGCATGGGTGGGGAAGAAATCACCCATTGATAGCCTACATACCTCGAGAATAATCGCTTAACTTCCCTAGATTGTCCAAGAGGAAACCGGCTGAAGAATACCTTGAAATCACCTAGATCGCCCTTCTATCACCTTCCCAAACCGTTGCATGCATGAATGAGGACTTAGGCTAGTCTATTCCCTCTTAAACCACCCTTTCGGATGTTAAAACGATGTAATATAGGACCCTGAGACTTAGGAATTATGGAAAAGCCTCACTAATCGGAGAATTTTGCTAACCGCTGGCCTCCCTATGAGGGACTGGACGACTCTTCGTTGTAGGCCCACGACTCGTGGCCTTGAGTCGTCATGTTCACTACCAAAATTCATCGTGTGACTTCCACGGGACCCCACGAATCGTGGTATCGAGCCACAATCCTGGGTCACCACCCGTGATCCCCATCGACTCAAACTCTCACGCATCCAGCCTAGGCCATGGGTGACTCACGAGTCGTATGGTTCCACACACTCACGGTCATGCCCGTGGCCCTCCCCAAACATCTCCACCTCTTTGCCTATCCACGAGTCACTCTTGGTCGGGCCTCACGAGCCACTTCACGGTCAAGCTTTGTGATCCGTATGAAATTTCGCCACCGTGTTGACTCCCAAGTCTGATCCTTGCCTCGAGGTAAGGTAGTCACCAACTCATACCAACTCATGGGATTAATCCTACTACTATACCATCCTTTCATTATGTACTATGTAAGCAACCCTTCACTCGATAGGAGGCTAACCGTACCTCCTCTCCTCACTCCCGAGAATCCGATGAGCTTTTGTACCTCCTCATAACCCACGGGTCCTCACCCACTTTCAAACCCAAAAACTTTAGGTGGATCCATACTTGTTGACACCCAATTTTAACCTCCCTATGTCCCATCTAAGCGTTTATTAATATATATACGTATATTTTAAAATTACCTTTTACGTAATTATTCAGCTCACATTCATAATATTTTGACAATCAATTATCGTAACTTTTAAATGTTGCATAGTTATTCCAAGTATAAATGTTCATTTACATTTAGTTTTAATTTAGTAATTTTTTAGTCATATGTAATTATGTCATATATTGTATATTGTGTATTAATATATATATGCATACATACTTTCAATTAAACAAGCTTTATTTTTAAAATGTATAATGTTACTTAAAATTGTATAAATTATTTATACAATAATATTTATATAAATATTATAATTATGATTTTATAATCTTATCATATTACCTATTTACAAGTGTAGTATTTTATTTAATTTAATAGCAGCTAAATCTAATTTTCCTCCAACTTTATTTAAAATCTAACCATTTCTTATCCAATTTATTTCAATTCTAGCTAATTGTCATTTAACTCATGACAATTTTAGCCACTCTTTCAAAATCCGGCTACTTATTAAATCCACAATTCCTACCATTAGCACAACTCGCGACTGTGGATAACCCGCGATCCGACCCATCTTGTAATTTCAATTTCAGCCTTTCATCTCACATAACTTATGGCTAAAAATAACCTGCCTATTTTCCTTATTTATCAATACTTTCCCCCAAAACCCTAAAAAAGATTCCTTTTTTCCTCCTAGCGCCGGCAGCATCCCCTTTTTCGTCTCTCATCTTCTTCCTCTCTAGCGCCAAAAATAACCAGATTCTCTCTCCCCAAATAGTACACTGTGAACCACCGGCGAGACCGCAGCCGCACCTCCTCTTTCTCTCCTCATCGTTTTCCTCTATGTCCTACCACCGCGAACTCTCATTTTTTCTAAGCGATCAACCGATGAACACCATCTGTAACCACCGAAAAACAGCCGCACTCTAGACCACCAAAACCATCACCATACCCTCATCTTCAACCTCAAACACCAACCTCTCTTCCCTCACCTCCACAACCGCACACGTAAACCACATCGACCACTGTCACCACCGGCGAGCTTCAACGTCGCAGACCTCTTCTCTCCTCTGCCTCCCTCTTTTCTCACATCTTTTCCGGTGAATGACCTGTTGTATTGCATTTTGACCTATTGATTTCCGCCGCTACTTCGTCTATGACTCGCTTCATTTACGACCGTGTGGTTACATTTCGTACATATATATGCGTATTCATATTTTTGCCGAATCTTTGTTACTCTATAATTTTTTTTCCTCTCGTTTGACTATTTTCACTATTGGTTTGCTAATGATCTTTGTTGTCATTAAAACTTTTTGATCATTTTTTCCTCAGTACATTTTATTTAACTGAGCAACAATCATAACACAATAATATGGCCAATGAAAAATTGGCCGATTTTTTAGGCCTTCCTTGCATATAAGACTATTGTTTTATTTTTTAAAGGTCACAATATATGTTATATTATTATTTTAATTTATTTAAATAAATATTTAATTATCATTAATATTTCTACTAAGTGTTTATGTAGGCACGCGGAGTTACTTTTCAAAAATGACGACAAAATTAGGGAATATTCCTTGAATCTTGAATCTATCCGAGATATGACACGCTATCTTTTTATTTATTTGTCATAACTATTGATATTTGTGAGATCTCCAAAATTCATGCTAGTGCAAATTCTGAGACCTACTGATTATGCTCTATTATGCTTGTATATCATCATATGTTCTTGTAGTTTTAATTTACCCATTAATGCTACATCACTGCTCCATATTTGTATGTGTCCTTAAAATTAGTGGTTAATAGATTATTCACGATTTATATATCTAAATCTGTGTTTAGACAGTGCAACTACAGACTCTTGACTTATAATTTTTTGCCTGTCTTGTTTTATCGAATATGGGTTTAAACAAACTAGTTATATTTTCGAGTTGATTATGTTAGCTTTGATTAATCTGCTTTTGTTCCGCCCTTTCAGCTTTTGGAATCAATGACATTTGAGTATGTCAAAATGATTACAGGCTTATTAGCCTTAAAGGTGTAAATATCCAGGAATAGGTTGTCCTCTTTGTTCCTTTTCACTAATTGGAAAGACTGGTTATTCGTAATTTTTGAGGCTATATGATATTTATTTAATTTATCTCCGTCTGATTTGAAATTTGACAAATCTCCTTTATGCTAATTATGGTAGCTTCAAGATCTTGTATTATGGGCTTAATATGTCTTTTCCAATTTGAGTATTTACTTATGGTAAATTGTTATTAGCTTATACCTAATTGATTACATTTAAGAAAAAGTTTGTGTGGATCGCCTCTCTTTCCTTAATCGACTTAGCTTATATATTTAGGGGGTAATTTGTGATATTCAAATCGCCTGATTTTCTTCCTTTTTCGGCCCTTTAATTAGATGGTAACTCTTGATATCCTGACCATTTATGATAATCTAACTTGTTAATAATTTAATATTAATTTATTTTTGATAAACTTTAAATTTTTATACTCTTAATTGATTTAGTATATTTTTTTGAGGTCAAAACGAGAATAATATCTTGATTAATTGCTTCAATTATGTTATAATGTCCCTTGGATTGATTCTACTAATTATTTTCTTTCCTGCTTTACTTCCTCAAATGGATTGGTTATCTATACTATATAAGCATGTATTCTCCTCCCTTCCGAAAGGGGAACTTGACCAACTTCAGGGACACACCTTGTTTTTTAGCATTCCCACATGAGCCTCTTCTGTTATCAAAATCATACTCAAAGCTCACTGGTTTTTAGCAATATAATTTTGATTTTCTTTTAGTATTCAAACACTATTAATCCCCAATAACATTTTTCGAACATAGGGCTCTCCCTCCCAAGTGGAAAATTGATTTTCTCCCTTTTTCTCACACTGCTGAAAATCTAACTTGTCTCTCGCATTATAAATCAAGTTTCTGCTATTAAGTCACAACAACTTCTAAACGAGTTTGTCATCAAGCTATGAAGCTTTCATCTAATATTTATAATTATTTGAATGGCTACTTGCAATTCTTGGGATAATTGTGAATCAATGTTCTAGTTTTATATATATATATGTGTGTGTGTGTGTGTGTGTGTGCGTGTGTGTGTGTGAGTGTGTGTGTGTGTGTGTGTGTGTGCTGTTGCTCGTTTTTTGTCAATATATGTCCGCATTCTTGTTTTTAATCTTGTAAGGTACTCTTTTAAACCTATTTTGGGATGCATCAAGAATCGGGTGTCAAGACAAGAGAGGGCTATGGAACTAATTACTTTAATACTTTTTCATGTATTTATTTTATTTACTTACTGTTATCTATTTTATCGGGTCTCAGAATGATTGTAAATAACTGATAATAGTGAAAAAGTGTCTAAAGGGGGCGGGAATTATGTGTTGTTTGTCTAAATTTTTTTAATTTCTTTAACTCACATTTTCTTACAAAAGCTGCTATTTTCAAAATCATTGCCTATTTTCTCTTGTCAACTAATAAATAGGCAATGCGTTTTATAAATTATTAACTATATATATGAATACTATCGCTAACATATAGTTGGGAAAGTAAAAGGAATTACAAGGTCTAATTCCGCAAAATTTTTAACTAAGCTGACCCGTCTCTCGGAAATACCATCAACCTAAGATTTTCAAATGAATTATGTGTATTTATATGTAAATATTTGTGTGTTTATATTTCAAATTCGAATCTTAAAAATTCTTTTTAATATATCATTATTATATTTTTAATCTCTAAGACCGACCTTCAAATCAATTTGTTGCCAAGGTGAAGATCATGATTTACAATATCATGTTCTTATCACTAAAAAGCAACAAATATTTTAGGCTTCCAAAATTTCTCTTTATCTTGTTTAAATTTAAATCGGCATAAATTTATTTATATTTGTGATTTATTAACTTTCTTTTTCTTTACTCTTTGGGTAGTTATGTTCATATATATCTTTAGCTATTATGAAATAAAATTTTATTGTTATATTCTAAATATAATTTTAACTTCTTTTCTTATCACTAGTCTAAGATCTAACTCTTAATCGCCTAATGTACGTGGGTGACATGATAAATAACTTACAAATCAATTTAATTTAGCACATAATTTTGTATTAATTTGATTAATATTGAAACTTATTTGTCTTAAAATAAATTTTATATGTCCAATTAGGAAATAACTTAATTATTCTTTATCATATAGTTTACATTAATTGGTGCATGAATCAATTTACGCTTAATTTATTTAGGTTGCTACATATAATTGATTTAATTGTTTTATGTAATTTGTAAATATTTTGAAATATTAACTTTCCGTTTTGACAAGTTTGCATGCCTAAATTATCTATCACTTAGGTTTCATATTAGCTATAAACTAATCTATGCTCAATTATTTATTTGAGTTTGAAATAAGTCATATATATGTTGCTTAGTTTAGATTTATTTGTCCAATCATGTAGTTAAGTTAAGTTTAATTTCAATAATTGACTATTTTCTACTTAGCAATTTCTTTTTCCACATAATTAAATGAATTTGGTCGTGACTACAGCTAGGACTCCTCGAAAGGTGCTTAACACCTTCCTTTCGAGGTAATTTGAGCCCCACTCTGGTGACCTAGGTTAGTAAAATAGACCTTTAGGTTATTACAATGTTCTAACGAACCATAATTCGTTAGGTAGCGACTCTTTTATTTCAAATAATCTCTTCAAGAGTTGTCACGTGTCAGTTCCTCTTTCGCGAGAAATGGGGCGCGATAATACCGAGAAAGTCTCAATCCTCTAGATGCTACTGCGTTCTCATTCTAAGGCGAACACACATCGCCCGCCGATTTACTCCGAGCGGTCACCTCGTGCCAACATCTCAAATACCGCTCTAAACTTGACATGAGTGACCTCGCTCGTATAGGATTTACTGAAGCCAAGGGCTTGCTAATGCCAATCTCCATTGCCATTATCATAGCCATTTCCATTGCCATTTCTTCTTCTATTCACTTAGCATGGAGTATATTTCTAAAACATGTATAGCACGAAAGAAGGATAGAGAGATACTTCAACAAGAGACTTAGATCATGAAAGAAGGGAAATTTCCTAAAACGCCTTGTAGCCTCTTCCCATAAGTATGGCGTGCTTCATACCCATGGAAAGACTCTACTCACTGCATTTTCGGGACATCCTAGGAAGCTCTAAAACTTTGCTCTAATGCCAAGTTTTTCATGACCCAAGCCGGGACCCCAACCGAGACACGAGACCTAACTACGAATGGCTCCAAGTCGACTGATGGAATGAACATAGCAACTAAAGAGCATACATCAAAGCTAAAATTGATAACTTAAACATAAATAAGCGGGAAGTCTCGAATAACATAATGTATAGCAACGATCATAGACAAAGTCAACACTCGATAAAGCTAAAGTTTACGTAATGTCTCGATAATCTCTAAATCGGGGTTCGATAAGTTGATGTGGGCCAACACCCCAATAAGCTGGCGAAAGTCTAAAAACCGAAATAACATAATCAAACACTAAGTCAAGGTCCTTGGAGGATGAGGACTCACCAACGATAGGAACTGAAAGTGATCACAGGAAGCTGACTAGCAAATTTAACCGAGGTTCATCGTTTGGACTTGTATTACATGAATGATATAGCATGTAGTATGCGCAAGATTTCTTGAAATGTAATGAGTATGTAAGGTAAGTAAAACATGCTAAGTAAATGCTAACTAAAATCATGAATATAAATATAAATCAGTAGATCATGAGAGTAAGGATCGCACGCCGAAATCAATCAAACATATATAGTCATAAGTCAACACGTGTTTGAATAGAAATGACTATCTATACCAAATCATAAGTAAAAAGCTCACAAAACTAATCATTGGGTCAAACCTAAATTAAACATAATATCATAAGTCATGAATAAGAATAACTAAAATTTTGAGGAATAATGAGAGACTCTCCATAACCGACACCACCAAGGATAGAACTCACCCGATGCCCCAACTATCAAACTTAAGTGGCTGCAGCCGGCCCAAAACCTTGCCAGTAGCTAAGGATAACACCAAGATATCGATACTGCTAAAGTACCTGCATGGGGAAAACTCTCAAGGAAGTCTCAATGGCAGCATACCTAAGGCCATGGAGACTTGGGAAGCCTTCAACTCCCGGCCTACTCGGTGCTAGACACTACTCCAAAATATATATATGGCTCCCATCGTTTTTCAAACAAAGATAAAATCATAATTACATGCATAATTCGAAATTTGGAAATGCGGGAGTCCCGCTCCAAACATACCATAAGTTGATTAAGAGTATTGACTCCAAAGCATATGGTAAGCCGATCTTATAAAACTGTTGAATCATAAAAATATACCAAACAGTGTGGGCTGGGTTTCAAATCATAAAATTATGCGTACTTGAAATAGAATTTCATAAGTCAAAATTATCGATTCATACATGGATAATTTATAAACATTCATTCATGCTAGATATCTCATCATACTTCAAATCATGAATCATAAACTTGACTTTTCATAAAATTTGTATAATAGGGTATAATTTCTATAACTTAAAATTATGAATTTATACTAATTTGTATAAACATCTTTCTTGACAAATCTTAAAATATGCTTTGGAACACAGGGAAATTGATCTATAGACATATTATAGAGAATTTCATAAAAATGGGGTTAAAACCCTATAAGTTCATATATTTGAATTAGAACTTGGAGGAGAAGGGGCATGAGAGAAAGAAAACTCTAATTCATAGCTCTACATACCTAGGTAAACAATTCTCAACTTGTCTTTGATAGCCCAAGAGAATTGGGGAAGAATTGAGAGAATTTTAGCTTGATCTTGAAGAGGGTTTCCAATCTCTGCATGCATGAGAGACTAATGGCTTAGAGTAGGTTAACCCTCTAAAACAATTCTTCTAGGATTAAAATGATGTCATTAAAGAATTAGGAGCTTAGAAATTACAAAAGGCCCTTAAAGATTTGGATGCAAAATATTCACCGACAACCGCTTATGACTCGTACCACGAGTCATATAATCAACCTACGACTCATGGGTTCCTCCTGTATCAGACCATTCCATTTTCATCAACTTCCTCTCGATTATTTTCCACGACTCCTACCACGACTCTGTAGTTCTTCTACGAGTCATACAATCACTCAAAATGCATACTACAACTCCGTGACTACGAGTCATACCATCAAACCATGACTCATAAGGACTGTGTCTAGGAAAAGAAGCCTTTGAATCGAATCCAATGACTTCCTACGACTCATACCTGACCATGACTCGTACCTTCGGGTCAGACTGAGAGAAAATTTCAGATCTACTACCGAACATATTCAACTTCATGAATCCAGCCATAGGAAATCTCGGGGGTATTACATCAGTTTATGAGTGATGAAAGACCCGACGGACCATCGCGAGTGAAACCCATCACTAATCGCTACTTAAGCTAGATTTTTAAGCCCTCGCTTGTTAAGGGTGATAGTGGTGACGAAAAACTTTGTATGAGTGACGGCCCATAACTTTGGCCGCCGACGTGACAAAGGATAAATCGGCAAGCTTCGTATGTTTTTCAGGGGTATTTTCATAATCTCTTCTATGTTTTTAACTCCCATATGACGTCATTTTAAGCTTTCTACAAAGGGATGATTAAAAGGGCGTTATCCTTAGCCTAAGCCCTCATTCTCTTCAAAGCACCGTAGTTAGATTTCTCTCTCAAGAAAAGGCTAGGTTCTCATCATCTCTTCTCGCTCTAGATCTTCAAACTAAGTTAAGCATTCATCATTTCGGTGTATTTAGGGTCATGAATGGAGGATTTTTTATTCTTCAAGCCCAATTTCATCTCAATCTCATGAATTCAAGTCTCCAATCACGATTTTATGAAATTGTGGTTAGACCCAATTATGATGGAATCTCTTATAATCTTCTATGAATTTGATTCTCTTATGATTTAATCCATGATTTATGATAATAAATGCATGTTTTCTACAAGAATCTCTCATGAACTTATAATTTTTAAGTTATGATGATTTTACTCAATTATGTATAATTTTCATGAATCTCAATCTTATGTATCATGGTCGACTCAACGACATTATTTTCATAGCTAGTTCATGTATGAAATGTATGATTATGATTTCTGTTTTCTAAATTTCCCATGAAAAACCAAGTATGTTTCATGATTATGACTATGATTAATGTGCATGTTTTGGGAGTAGATACAGTAATGAGTACAATAGAGTTCAAGCACCTGTGTCTTAGAACTACGTGCCACCGTAGGTATATATTCATGTTTGGGGCCTCACGGAGTGTTTCCCTCTCTAGCCCAATGGAGCTCACGAGTAATATCACTCCTTTATCGTTCCTTTGCTCCTAGCAGCTTAGATGACTCTTCCAACTAGAGCGAGATAGTTGTGCATATGATCTTTTCATGATGGTGTCAATTATGATGAAGTCTCCCACTATTACTCATGTTTTAAGATATTCATATTCGTGAGTCTCCCACTGCTCCTCATGTTTTAAGATATCTATTCAGAAATCATGTTTGTAGTATGATTGACCCATTGATCAGTTTATGATCTTTTACTTATGGTTTCAAATATGATAAGTTGTATGATTTTACTTTTCAAAATCTCGGGGTGATTGGTGCCTAGTTTATGATGGAATAACCTTCATGTTTATGACTATCTCACAACTATTTTTTAGCATGTTGCCCTTTTTACCTCTCATGTTTTACTTATCTTACATACTCATTACATTTAAAGTATTGACCATGATACTACAATGTTATATCATCTATGGATACAAAGTTCAAGTTGTCACACCCAAAACCGGGTAGAAACGCAACCTGGCACTCGATTCTAAACCGATCGAGAAGCCGACTATAGGCATATGTAATTGTAACACATAGGCCGTCCAGGCCAATTGCCATAATCAATCAAATGAATATTGGACCCATAAGGTCTCAACAATAATAACCAACAATCTGAATGCCAAAAAGGCCATATAATAAAGCTAAACTAAATAACAAAGCCGATAAGGCCCAAAACACTACGAATAACTAAACTGTAGTAAGACTCATCCACTAAAGCCTCTAAAGAGTAAAATAAGTTAAACTCAAGGCGTGAAAGGGCCTGGCCTACCCATACTATACCCCAAAACTCAAATATAACAAAATAGAAACATAGCTCCTAGAAGAAAGGAGCATACTACTACTTACCGAAATTAGGCTTCTAACGTGATCGTCGATCCGGACCTTCCGTTTCGTACTTACAACACGATTGCAGGAAGGGTTCCCAAGAGAAGGGACATTAGTACGAATGAAATGTACCGATATGTAAGGCTAAAATAGTAAAACATAAATACATCCAAGATATTGAAAGCCGTAGTAGGGAATAGATACAACATATGACTCTGGAGCTAATATCTAAATAAAATATGATACATTATGTGATACAATCAAGTAAGAACATATACAAGTCATACTACATTATTCATAAGTTATACATTCCTAATTAAACAATGACTTATTTTGGTCAATCAATATTGCCCCTGCGAGATGGCCATCTCGGAAGTATCATAACCGAAGGGACATCTCGTTCACTCGACATAACCACGTCTAAGTGGTAAGGTCATAGTCTCATATCTCAAGAATAACTTTCCAAATCGACATAACCACGCCTATGTAAGTTCATAGTCTCATTCGAAGGACAACTGCCCACCTGACATAACTGGCGCCAGTGGTATGTTATAGGTCTCATATATCAAATATGCCAAAATAAAACTGCCTGCCCGATGTACCAAAGTTGGTGGTAAGGTCATAGTCTCGTATAATTATGAGCCGACCGGGCTCATATTATGTCTATCTAACACATATGTATAAAAATGACTAATTTTGAGATTGTGACCTAAATAGACCTTTTTCATAATTCATAGTTGCACATTAGCACATATATTGAATAAACCTTTTAGTTAATACTTAGATGAACATACTCAATGACTTTCACAGTTATAATAAGGTTTGAACGACATAAGGAACTCATCGAGCTCTATAGACAATACATAGGCACATTAAGTATTTGGGAATTTGATAACCAGACGTTCAACTTATGGAGAGGAATCATAGAATATCTTTAGCCTCATGTACCTCATAAATATATACCTAAGATAAAGTACAATCATGATAAGGCATTTTTACTTCGACAAGCTCATTTACCCTTACTAGAGTGATCCTTATGCTTAACTCATTTACAAATTATTGTCTTAACTCTCTTTTTCTCAATTTCACTTTTGTAAAACCAGACCTTTAGATATCTTTAACATTACATATACATATCATAAAGTAAAATACTGCACTTCACGGTGCCTACAATAAGGGGACTTCAGACCCGATTTACAACTACAACACAATTGAAAGTAACATATATCTCGTTTCACATTTGCTTATTTCAAACATGTTTAAGTGATTCAAACTCAATGTCATGCATTTTGTCTCTTTGGATAGAATTATACTTGCTTCAATAGGAGGTGCGTGATGAAATAAAAATATTGGCCCTTTCGACAATTTATATATTCGTGCTTGAACAACGAATGTGGGATGCCTTAACATACCTTACTCCATTGGCTTAGCCAACTTCCTCCTTCAACAACCAGCCTTCAACCTCCTACATCTCTTGAATTTCTAGGAAAGGAACAAGCCTAATTTGTATCAAAAATATGCATCCAAACAATTCCTTAATAGGCAACCACAATGACAACAACAACCAACAACAAGAACAACAACATTAGCCATTTTCTATATTTGTTTTCATCAACTTTGAGGGGGTAAAAGAATAGGGAAAATTACCTAAATTCTTCTGTAATTCATCCCCACAATAAGAAGTATATTCCTAGCAAAAAAACCCTTTAACAAATCTTAAGAAAATAGACAAGAACTTCAGCCTAAAAATAGTCCCAAACGCGCCTTCTCTAGCCGCTAATTTCCATCTTTTTTAGCTTACAAGTTTGGTGAATTTAAAGGTAGAATCCTTTACATTTTCTGTTAACTTCAATCCCTTACCAAATGAGAAACATATAGGTAGTTCAAAAGCTTCAAAATACAGCAACTATTCCAAAAACAACTCTGCCAAAAATGAGCTCCAAAATAGCCCTCCCACACCTAGCACAACTTGCTATTAACTATCTCACCTTATATTGTATTTTGCTGAACTTTGTTTTGAGGTTTTCTGATATTCCTTAGTAGATGGCCTGAAATTAGAGAGAATTTGAGAGAGTGTAAGATAGCAGGTAACTTCTAGAAAAGTTGCAAAATGATCTCATAATACAATATTTCAAAATATAAAGAGTGTGGGGCAAGGTCGCTTTCTAGGGCAAAGTGGCTATATTACGTTGATATTGTCTCGGTAAAATATCTATAACTTTTTACTCCAAACTCCGATTGATAAGTGGTTTGATATTCTGAAAACTAAACTCAAATACCTTTAATTTAATAGGTTATAGGACTTCTAACTCATTATAGATTGATAGATATAGTCGTTTAAAACTGACCCTTACTTTTGAACTTTACATACCCTTCGCTTTTTTCCTTCGTACATGTTTCCTCATCTATGATCAATATACAATCGATAATTTTTTAATATAGCATAAAATATCACATTATCACCAAAAAATTTTGGGTGTAACACGGGTGATCGCCTCAATGCCGATGTTAGCTTCGTCCTACCGTGATCCAATCCAAATTCTGCACTTGGGTGAGTTCTCATGATCCAAGGACGCGCCTTTGTCATATGTTCTTTCTTTTATGTCTTTCAATTTACATATTTTAATAGAGCTAGTTGGGGATGTTATTTCATCACCATCTATGACTAGAGGCTTTCGTACAAGTATATATTGATGTCCAGAGATGTTGGCTTGTAACACGTTTATGTTTTATGAGATTCTATACTCGCTTATGTTGAGTTTTATGCTTTAATTCTACTTATTCATATGCTCTTAATCATCCTATATATGCATCACAACTGAGCCATTCGTGATTCTAGGTCCTATGTCGCGATCCAAGGTCTATGCTCGGAGCCGTGATAATAAGTACATGATACAATGTATGTGAAGTAGCTCGACTATGGGATATAATATAACATGAGGTGGTATATGTGGTAACGATTAATAATAAGCAGGTTTCATGATTGTTATGACTACAGATGGTTGGCGATCATAATGGTGGTTGACAATGAGCGGCAGAGGTGGTTGCGGTTGACGGTTTATACTAGTGGTAGTGTAATGATGATAGACGTGGTTAGTAGTGTTGGCTGATAATTTTAGACAAAGTTGTGGTGAAAATTACTCACACAAGCATACCTCTTAATGATATTAAAACTTTGTGCTAGATCTTAATGATTAAAACATATTCGTATCAAATAAGTGCTTAAATATTAATAGTCTGACATTTGAACCATTTAGATTTCAATTTCATATTAAGTGCAAATAAATGAGGCCTAAGACTACAAATGATTGAAAGATTGAATATTTTCAAAATTCTACGGGTAAGAAAAACGTATATAAAAGATACCCGAGCATGATGAGATCACTTGACATAATAAATCGAAGTTTTATTGAAGTGAAATTCATGTCATAATAAATTTGAAGATTTATTAAAAAATAAAGACATGCCATGATAAATTTGAAGTCACTAGCAAATAATTTTATCGCTGACATGACTGCTTGGTCATTCTAATTTAAATATGGTGTGCTAATCATATATCGTAATACATTGGAAGAGATAGAAGATTCTTCAAGAATTTTTTTATGTTTCTTTTCTTATGATAAGTTGCTTGTACCAGCCTATTGTTGCACTCGAATCCCCTAAATTTTGAAAGTATAAAAGGTACGCTGGGTCCGTTTCCATCTATCATGGTACAACTTGTTGGATTCGTTTAGTATGTGGAACTCTAATTGGTTATGAATCATTTATGCTTCAAATTTGTTCCCAAGAACAATACATTAAGAGAAATTATGATATTAATTTTATATCCTTTAATAGCTAAGAATGAGAATTTTCAAAAATATATAATTTTTAAGATAAAAATATAAAATTTCACTAAGTGCTTCATAACTCCTAAAGCAAAGAATTGCTTTAAAATCGGTATACTCTAAAATATATGTTAGAGAAAAAAATTCAAATATATTATATGTATGCCTTCCTTTACTCTGCCGTGTAAATATGAAATTTATCTATAGTAGTAAGTATGAATTACTCGTAGTGATAATTTAAAATTTATCCCTATAGCGATAAATATGAAATTCTAATCCCATAGTGATAAATTTTGAAATTTAATTCTGAAGTAGTAAATTTAAAATTTACTCTAAGTGATAAATTTAAAATTTACTCTCAAAGTGGTAAATATGAAATTTAATTCTCAAATTATATGATGATGAAACAACTCTATCAAAGGATTGGATGTGCAAATGATCAACCAGTTCTTCAAACAATAACTTGACAGAACTACTCACAAAGGCTCTATCTACCTCAACATACGTGTGATAAGTTGGTATACAAGTTTGAAGACATTATCTTCGAGAATTATACAATGCTTTAATCAAGGGAAGAAAATATGTGTTGTACTTTTTTCTTAACCAAGTTTTTATCACATGAATTTTCATGGTAAGATTTAATGAGTCTACTCTAATGTGTATTACTAGATATGTGTACTCTTTTTTCCTTCATTGAGATTTTTTACCACCGAAATTTTTTTCTATTAAAATTTTAACGAGCTACATTATCTATTAATGAACATTCAAGGAAAAAAATATCATAAATACGCCATGTAAAATGTCGATTTATATGCACAATTAATCGAATAAACTTGCAAGTAATTTATACAATAACTTTTATTTTTTTTATAAAATGAAAAGTCAATTAATTAACTTATATATCAATTTGGAAAAAAATCGCTCTCCGAAACTCCCTTGATTATATTTCTTATTATTTCAATATTTTATTATTATTTATAAAAATATCTTATGTTCATTCTTGAGTTTTGATCGTTTTGTAGATACATTGATGTTAGTTTCTTCGCTAGTATCAAAACAAAGAAAACAAATCTTATCATTGGTGCTGGAAACTCTTAAGACTTTTCGCTTAAAAATAAGTTGATGCTTAGACGGGATTACATTCTTTAAAAAATTACTTATTTCTAAAAGAAAAATATTTTTATCCATTTACTTTAATAAATATGTTTAAAAAATATATATCTCTTTTAATATTTTCTGATTACATGAAACTCTCTTCATTTAAATATGATAAAATTAGAAGAATATTATTAATATCTTCTTAATTATTTAAAATACCACTTACTTTGAAATAAAATTAAAATACCAAAATATCACTTATTTTAAAACGGACGTAATACTCTAAGGCCTCATTTTCATTAAGATTAAGACGTTTGAATCTGAATGCACATCTCGAATGATTAAGATGTTATCTCTAGATCTAAATACCGAATGAATAACACTCATTTGTTTTCAACATCCGAATGTATAGATTATTTACTGTAAACAAATTAAATACAATTCAAATAAAAATAATCATTATCATAAAAATATACATTTAATAAAATAAATTTATTATTTGATAAAAAATAAAATATTTATGTCTACTAGTGATGGGCTGTGTAATAATTCTGTGTTACTGCTAGTAACATGGGTGGTTATAGTTGCTAGTAATTGTGGTGGTGGAGAAGCCGCGAGTAATGAATGCCACTGCAAGGTTGGTAAAGTGACTAGTGTGGTGAGCTACGCAAGGCGGCATGCATATGGCGATTGGTGCGTAGTGGCCGGCGTGACGGGGTGGCTACTGTAGACGAAGCTGCGATGGTGAACTTAGTTGATTTAGTAGTTGGTCAGGTATTGATGATGGGCGGACGAAGAAACGGTGGTGATATAGTTAAGTAAGCAGTAAGTAATTTGTGATGGTGGAATCGGGTTGCGTAGAGATTGACCGTAGTGGTGATAGTAACTATGTGTGTGGTAGAGGGGCAGAGTGGCGCTGGTGATGTTGAATGTAACTATAATTAAGGAGTATTTATACTGCTACAGAATGGCCGATAATAATGTTGATCGATAATGGACGGTCAAGGATCGGTTTGAAGGTAATAATGGTGGTTGTGACGACACAGAAGCTAGTAATGCCAAGCATACCTCTTAATGATTACTCAATCCATTTCAAAATAAGTGGTTTTTAACCTTTTGGATTGTTTACAAAATAAGCCTTCGTGTTTTTACATAATCAAGTAAGACATTAACGATGTTTCTTTCACCTTACTCTTTATTTAAGTGAGAGAGTCTTACATAACTAAAAATAATAAAGAGATACATTATTTTCAAGATGTTTATTAAAAGTGTAGTTTTAAAAATACATTTATTTCCTAAAATAAGTAATTTTCTTAATGGGGCGCATTTCAAGTTGAAAAATACTATTTATTTTAAAACGAAGAGAGTAAGACCTATCTGCATCAAATAACAAGCAAAATCTTAAATTTTAAAATAAATGTATTTAATAATCTAACATATAAATCATTTAAATTCAGATATTCATGCTGCAAACAAATGAGACCTAAATTTGATCGCCTTTACTTTTCTTTCTTATTTCTTCTTCCAGCCCTCCCCCAGCCATCCCCGTTTCCCGTTCGCATTTTTAATTTTTTCTTTTTAATCCTATAGAAGTTACTTATATCGGAATCGGGGAAAACGACGTAACGTAGCACATATTCGTTCTAAGCCCAAACTGTCCTAAGCAGACCTCTCGTTCCAATCACGCGCCTTTTCCCAGCCCCCGGCGACTTCACCGAGTAAACCTAACAATGCCAATGTCATTCCACCGTACTTCCCTATACATGCGCCTTCACGCGCCTTCTGCCGCCAACCGGTGCCTCTCCGCCGCTTATTCCCCATTTTCTTCTTTCTTCACTTTTGCGTTTCTTTTTCCTTATTTGTTTTTGTGTGCATCTGACTAATTTATTAGAGATCTATGGGAGAAATTACGGCGCCGACGAGGCCGTTGCCTTCCGTGAGGATTGTTAAGGGAGGAGGCTACATCGACGCTTGTGGATGCATGGGGACGGCGGTATGTCGAATTGAATAGGGGCAATCTTCGTCAAAAGGACTGGCAAGAAGTGGCTGATGCTGTTAATGCTCTTCATGGACATAGTAAGAAGACTCGACGATCAGATGTGCAATGTAAGAACCGAATTGACACTTTTAAAGAAGAAGTACAAGGTCGAGAAAGCTAAGATTACGGAATCTGGCGGAACCCTAACTTCCTCTGGCCCTTTTTGATCGGCTGATGCTTTGATTGGAAATTCAGTTAAACATCAGTTTCCTAAAGTTACACCGGTAGTGGTAACTCCATCGTCTATTTTGTCGATACCGCCGTCTCCCGATGGCTGTGCCTTTGCCTTGTCGGGAGGCCTGCACAACCGTAGCAACACCGGTTATTTTGCCTCAGAAACGGCCATCACCGTCTGTGGATGATTCATACTTTAGGAGGAATTATTCGGCAGTGGCTGCAGCAGCAGCTGCAGCTGATGCAGATGAGGATGAGGAAGAGTCGGAGGAGGAAATGGGTTTGAGTGAGGAGACGATGGAGGACGAGGGAATTCGAGGCTGGGCTGGAAGGCGATTAATAGTTTGGAGGAGATATATGAGAGGGTTGAAGGGATGAAACAGAGGCAATTGGTGGAGTTGGAGAAGCAGCGGATGCAGTTTGCTAAAGATTTGGAAGTTCAGAGGATGCAATTGCTTATGGATACACAGGTCCAGCTTGAGAAGATTAAGCAAGCCAAACGGCCTGGTACTGATGGTATAGTGTTGATAACTTAAATCCTGAACCTAGTTGCTTTCTATTCATTAACATAAAAGTTTGAGACTGATTTTCTTGGTATGTGTAGTGTACAAAGTCTTGGACATTTTAAGTGCATGGATCAATTTTTTAGTGATTAATATGTTCCCATAGAAGTTATGTCTATCTTTACTTATTTGCCAAAGAGGAAATATTTTTCTAATTGTGGAATTTAGGAGCTGGTGAGATAAAGGCTTTTGTTCTGGTTAAGATGGGTGATTCCTACTAGTTGGAGATTTAAATCTTGGTTTAGTTGGTATGTGTACAGCGGAAACTTTACAAGAAGTCTATTTAATCTTGTTTGAGGTATTTGTGTTTCAGTGGAGAAGGTAGAGAGACTTTTATGGTTAGAAAACTTGCTATTGAGTACTGAATTGTGATGATCCAATAGCTAACTCACGAAATTGATTTGGGTTGTTTGTGGCAGTATGGTATATGAATTTTTGCATTGCACCGTTTTGTTATGTGAAATAAAAGTCAATAGAAGCTGTTCGGATTTTATATAACTATGGTCATAAAAGAGGTGATGTGACACTCTCTAAGACAAATATACGTATTCTTCTTTTTTGGAAAATTATTGCTCTTGTTCTCTATCTAGTTATCTTCTTTAGAAGAGGAATGAAACTAATTTGAAGCAATCTTGACCAAACTGTATCCTTCTGATTTATTAGTAACTAACTCTCATTTGAATTGATCTAAACAGTTAACTTTAAAGCACATTTTTTTTCTATTGGCAACAGCCTGCCAATTCCTGGAGTGAGCAGCATATTCTTCTTCGCCAATTCTTCTAAAATTAAGAAAGAAAATGAGTTGTTTTCACTTTTGCATCTTCTCATTGCAACATTTATTTAGTTCAGGTATGGCCATCTGTTCCTTGGTGCTCTAATGGGATTCTTTGGGAATTTGTTTTGGCTCCCAACAAAGTAATAAATTACGTAGATAAATCACCAGTTTTATTATAGGGTTTGACATTTCTTGGTTTTTGAATTGGGTGAGTGAATTTTTTTTTAAAATTTAATTTATGAAATTACATGGATAATTTACCAGTTATTGGCTTATATGGTCTGGATTTTCTTGGTTTTTGCATTGGGTTAGACAAGTTTGATTTTGTTTTGAATTAATTGTTAGAAATCAATTTAATTTATAATTATTCCTATTTAATTTCATCAACCACACAATTTCTATTACTTTGTTTTGCCCCTCAGCACAGAGAGTAGCATTGTATTTTCATTTTTGTGCTTCATTCTCTCATTTTCCATTTACTTTATTTTAGAACTTGATGGACTCCAAATAATAATATTATTTACACAATTTAAGCATTGATGCACAATATTTAGCTAGGAATTGAAGACGATGACCAATGAGACCAAAGTTTTCACAATATTGATGCACAATGTTTACTTCTGGTCAATTATCTCTCAATTTCTTGAGATCTTAGTAGCTCTGGTCCGTCACTCCAAATTGGTAAAAGCTGCACCACTTGTTCATATTAGAAGTAATGCTGTAATTTGGTCCTAAAAAGAATCACAGATTCATAAAACAAAGAGGAGAAGAAATGCGGACCTTCTAATATTTGTTTCCCTTCAAAAGCTTCAAAGAAGTTATATAGCTATCTACAGTTGAGCTTCATTTAAAAATAAGTAAACTGGATTTTTAATTTCTATAGTCTCTTTAGAAAATATCTCTCCTGCTCCAGCATTATTCTCCTCCTGTGTGCATCTCTAACCGTTGTCCTCTTCTTTATGGTTGAAACTTCTGCTCATGCAGAGCAAACACTTAGGTGACTTTTGTACTATATGTTAAAGAAATGGACCTTGGGCCTAACTCATCCCCGGCTAGCTCAAGAAGGCGAAAATTGTCCAAGACCGTATGAGGATATATATTTTTCCTTCCACCACCGATTTGGGACTTGACACCCTCTCCTCGCTCCTCACGTAGAGGATTGGACATTAGGTGCGTGGACAATATAGATGGGGGCCCAACATCGGCTGAAATAAAACTTGTGTGGGCCTGACTCTGATACCGTGTTAATGAAATGGACCTTGGGTCTAACTTAATCCTAAAAGCTAGCTCAAAAGATGAGGATTTCCCAAGGTCGTATAAGGATAAAATTTTTTGCCTCCCGACGATGTTAGACTTAACACCATATGCATATTCAGTTTCCTCAAAAAGTTTAAAACATTATTTCAACTTTTGACTCACATGCATTTATTATGATAAAATGTGTTCATCAGAAAGAGATGTAGGATAGCATTTTGCTCTCTTTAAATTTCTGTGCCTGACAAATTATGGCACTTAGAATGGATACTAGTGTTATAAAATTTATCACTAGCTTGCATATGGATCCAGTTAATGCTGGGTGAGTTTGACGGATGAACTTCATGTGTGCAAGGTTGTGCTGTAGTTTGAGAAATGAAGGGGAGGTGCTGGTAATCACTTACAAATTTTCTTTCAATTGATTTTCTATGGGAATGCTTCTTTGGTTCTGTGCAAGTGAATTTTAATCCCTTTGACAAACGGAATAAGGTACTTCTGCAGGGATTTGATTTGCAGTTGAATTACAGGTTTCGACTCAAGTTATTGAGTCAGTGGGGTGACACTTTGGGGTTAGAGTTGCTTGGATTCAAGAGATGGCCTTTCAATACAGTAGACCTTAGGAGAAAAATAAGACACGTTGGCTTAAGTCCTTTATATGAAAAAGATAAGACAGAGGCAAAACTCATCCTGATGGATGCGTCATAACAGCAATTGGGAGGTTTGCTTCCCAAGGATGAGAATATAATAAAAGCAGACCAGCAGCTTTGACTTAGCCTGTGGATGATTTATTTACTTTTTAAAAGGACTGGAAGATTCATTCACTATTTTCTAGGTTTTAATTTTAGGGCAATTCAGCTTAATGTTTCGGCATTAAGGTGAGCCTTTATTGGCATTGTTGTTTATCTGAAGTCTTTAGCTTGTACCTGATGACAGTTATTGAGTTATAAGCCTACTACTACCAAGTATTTTGGATTAATGACTCATGAGATGAAAAACATGGAAAATTTTTTTAAGGAAGCAATTACGAGCTGGAGACTGCATAGGATCAGTAGTGGAAGGAGGAAAGCCTTGAAACATCACAAGTATGCCTCTTTTGGTTCTTATAGAATGAAAGAATAGAATACCATAAACATGGAAAATCATTTTTAAAAAGTGAAACAGGTAAGAAAAAAGGGGTCTTTATCTTATTTCACTTGTATCTTTTTGTGGCAAGTGAGATACCATGTTGTATTAGATAATTGACAAACTTGATTGATGCTTTTGTAGATTATTTCCAGTTGAGTCACTTAAATTTGTACATACTTTTGTACCAACCGTAGTGTTGGTACGGTAACTTTGACTTACAAAAAACAAGATAGAAAAATTTTAGTTGGACCCCTTGGTATTTTGTGTGAGAGTTGCAATGTTCGTATCAAGGATTTCTAGATTTCTTTTCCTCTTCTTCTCTCTCCTCTTGTGATTGATATCTGCTCAAGCTTAATGCTTTGTATAAATCAACGAGACTTGGGAAAAACAATTTACATAGGCGATAGGCTGCTCATAGTAGAGGTTTAATCTACTTTTCATTTGAGATTTATAGTTACTCTGAGGTCAACCAATTTTGGACAAACTATGCCAGTATGCAGAGCATCATATCGGTGTCCATCGGACTCATCTGTGAGATACTTTGGTACTATACAATTGAAAAACCAAAGTTGTTTCAGAGTACTTTGATCAGCTGTAGTTGCTTGAATTTAGCATGCAATGTGAATTTGATATGTTTTGGGGATTTTTAATTTAATGAATTTACTGTGGCATTTTGCTAATGCCTACAGTCGCATCTTATTTAGCTGAAGCGTTAGTTTCAACTCTAAGTTTGATGTGCAATCTTAGCCACGCATTTCCATCACAAACATACAAAGTTATAGCAGCTAATGAATGGAACATTAATTCTTGTTTTTTTTGGCTTTGATTAACAGCTGTAGACAATAGGCTTTTTGCAATTTCAAATTTCCATTGTCTAAATATTAATTTCTTCTTAATGCTGCAGGTATCTTTAACTAGCTTTGTGGGGAGAACTTTGGTCATTTTCTGGTGACTCTCAGTAGCTTCCTTTTTATCTCTTCCTCTTGTATTCAGTTGGAGGTCCGTTCGGTATTTCTCTTATAGCTATCACCCGTTCATTTCTTATGATGACCTATGTAATTGATTATGACTTTGTCAGCTGGAAAAGTTGGTAGCTGTATTTGATCTACCTTTATTCATTTCCCTTGTAGTACAATGCTAGACTGTCCATATTCATGTGAAGAATTTACTTTGACGGAATCAAGGTTACTTTTGTTTAACTTTTTTACTTTTCAATTTTCTGCTAATTGATATGGATGATTATTAAATTGAAGAGCTCTTATTACATG
The DNA here is from genome assembly GCA_018107945.1 of Datura stramonium. Taxonomy (NCBI): domain Eukaryota; kingdom Viridiplantae; phylum Streptophyta; class Magnoliopsida; order Solanales; family Solanaceae; genus Datura; species Datura stramonium. Next base: position 73,958 of record JACEIK010004213.1, on the reverse strand, counting down.
CGTTGCTCATTAGCTTCCTAAACTAGCCTCATCACTGTTGAACTCTTTTCTGGGATCACTTCATCTTCTCATATTGCTATATTTAAGGGCTTTTTGAGTTTACTGCCTCTGCTGTTTTATGCAAATCTGGGTGGATGGAACTATTGATCTCCCCAAAGTTGTCCTCCCAGCCAAAGTTTACTCCTTTAAACTGAATACCTAATGTTTGTTGGGGGAGAGAGGGAACGGTGCGTTTGACCCATTTTTCTGCCAAATTGTCCTTGGACTTCATCGTATGATCTTATTTGTGAATTAGATAAACGTGTTTGTAAATCGTGTTTCCCATTTTGAATTATCTAATGTTAACTTGATTTGTTTTCGGAACGTATTGCACTATCTCTATCTCCCAGAGTTACCAGTGAATTTGCATAGTTACTTCCTTAGATCATATATCTCTTTAGGGCTCGTTTTGGGATAAATTATTTCAGGATTGTTATTTCATTTTCAACGTGAGATAAGAATAATACTATAATCCTAGGATAACTAATCTCGAGATAAGACACTGAAATTTTATCCCAATCAAATGAAATAAACTTATCGTGAAATTAATCTAAATTATTTATTTTAATTCTTTATACCAAGCGCATTGTTAGAGGCTTGTGTGTGCGTATTGATCCAATACAGAGCTTTCAAATTTTCCATCTCTACATGTGTGTCCCTTTAGCCATGGTATCAGTATCACTGTCAACCTCAACTTTCTCGTCCATGTCTCTTTCCTCTTCTCAACCCTCAACCATATTTTATGTCCTTTAATGAAATTCTCTTAGCCATGCCCACCTTTTTATTTCAAGCAAGTTTACTTCTACTAACTGTTTATTTTGGAAGATATAATTCTTATCTTTTTGCTTCATTGACGGATTTAAACCATGTCGAGGGGTTAGATACTCCTCAATCCAACCCAAATTATACAAGTTGGACTCAACAAAACCAACTTTATCATGAGCCTCCTTATTTACTCGCTTTCGAAAGAATCCCTCGCTATTGCTATTCTTCATCTCCATATGCAACTTCAAATCCCAAGCAAAATAATCTTATTGTAGCCCAATACCTTCAAAAGACCATACCATTTACAGAACCTGTGGCCGCTGGATGATCCTTGTGCCACAGACTTCAATATCTATATTGCAAGGGTGTGGCCAAAGTTCAAAGATGTTGTAACCACTTTATCCATAGTTCAGAAACAATTTATATTCTGAACTCCTTGGCCTTTTCATAACCCATTATTCATGGAAAATCAAATTCTTTCACCATTAGTACTACACCACTAACATAAGCACCAATAGTTCCAATACCCAATCTTATGCAACATTTATCTCTAGCTAATAAGTCAAACTCCCAATACCAATGTGGCCGTGGAAAATATATCGAGGAAGAGGTAGACGTGGTCAATATTGCAAAAATAATTACAATAATGGCTCTTACGATTTTTACTTTGGACAGTCGTGGAACATGAACAATGATGGACGGTTAAGGCCCTAAATTTGTAATTGCACAAATCTGCCTCGCTTGCTTTCAACGCAACAAACATACCATCAAATCATTCTACTCATCTCAGACATCATGTTTCAATTCCTTTCACTCAAAATTGGTTCTCCTACACAGATTCTATTTATCACATTATACTCAAATTCTATCAAGCTTTCTACTAAAAGTGTGGAAAAAGAAAAATAATCAAATTAGAGAGAATCTCTAGCTTTTCTACCTTCAACAGTAACTCTTGAGTGTTCTTTTCTGGGCAATTCTATGGGCATTGGAATTAAGGGTGACAAAAAGTTTTAAAATGAAAAAAGTAACACAAGTTTTAATCATTTGGTAGAGGTGACATTTATACCAGGTGCTTAAAGATATTTGGACTACTTTTGAATAAGCCTCATCTTTTTATTTATATTTTGACCCAATTTATATAAAATCCTAATTACCTAAAAAGGAGAGGGGGTAAGGGCCAAATCTCTTCTTTCTTCTTCTTCTACTTCTTCCCGAAGATTTGCCGACAAAATTCACCGATTCATATATTTTTAATGAATTCATCTATTGTAATAAATACGTAAAATTATTTTATGAAGTACACAAAATATCGCTTTTGGTGTGTATTATTCATTCAAGAAAATTTTTATTTTTTCAAAAAGATTCAAGAATAGTTACAATTGTTGCAAATAATTGTGTAATCTATTGTAAAAAAGCTTTTATTTTTTTCACAACAATTAATAAAGAAGTTGCAACAATTAAGTTGTACTTAAGGGTAAACAATTACAATAGCTTAAGCCGTACATTTTACAGCAATAGTCAAGAATAACGAGTAATCTATTGTAAAAACTTCTTAATTTTTCTCGAACAACTCAGAAGAAGCTGCAATAGTTGCTGCACTTGTTGCACAAATGCAATGTTTGCGTAAGAAGAAGGTGAATTTTGTTGCAACAAATGCAACAAGCTTGTTGCACTTGTTGCAACAAATGCAACAAGCTTGGTGTGGCCTTTATCAGAAAATGCAACACTCCGCACTCTTATTAGTTGTTGCAACAATGAGGTTCACAGGAAAAAGCCGGGCCTTTTCGCAACGACTAGAAGAAGCTGTGTTAGCTTGTTGTACTTGCCGCAATAATTGCAACACTGCTGTCGTCTTTTGTTGTTAGTTGCTGCAAATAATTGAGTAATCTGTTGTAAAAAAGCTTCTCAATTTTTCGCAAATAACTTATAAAGAAGTTGCAAACGCTGTTGCACTTGTCACACACCGCAGTAGGCCGCCGCACCTTTGGTCACATGTCGCAACAATTAAGTAATCTTTGTAAAAAACTTCTAATTTTTCCGCAAATAACTTGTAAAGAAGTTGTAATGGCAGCTTTGGCTGCAACAACCGCACTCTTTTGCTTATAGCTGTTGCAAATAACCGAAGAATCCGCAATAAAGAAACTTCTAAAATTTTCCAACAACTTATAAAGATGTTTCGCAATACTCACATTTGCTGCAATAACTGCACAATTGTTGTACTTGTTTAACAAGTGCAACAACCACGCATCTTTTGCCGTTAGTTGTTGGAACAATCGAGTAATCTCGTTGTAAAGCTTCTAATATTTTTGCAACAACTTACTCGCTTGCGCAAAACAACTATTTTAATTGTTTCAAGAATCCTCTAAGTTAAGCTGCAACAAATTGGGCTACAACAGCTTGGCTGCAATAGCTTCAACAAGCTTGCCGTAACCATTATATGGGCTTGTTTTATTTTATCACAGCTTTTTTCTCCGTAATGAATAATTTTTTTACTTCTTTAACATAAAATATCTTTTAAGTGTCTTCAAGACATAATGGGACAAAATAACAATATGAGTTGATTGTCATGGTGAATGGATCAATCCAACAAAACCGCTATATTGGCGTTGGAAGGGTAGAGATGGTGAGCTTGGCGATTGTGAATAGAGATATCACGTGATGAAGATTTAATGGATAAAATCATCACCAATTGAGCTGAAAAACCGGGGGAAGAAGGCATATGTACATGGTGGGCATTAATCGAGGAATCATTTCCGATAAAAAATAAATGATCCATATGCAAAAGGGTTACTGGGTAAAAAGAATCATGTGCACGGAATGAACCGCTACATAGAACAGATCCGATCTTATTTGTAATAACAAAACTTATTCTTGTTGTTGTCTTTGGGTACTTGATTCATATCCTCATAAACTTGCCGTGGAATTTTCAAACAAGGCTCGACAGTGCCAACAACCGTTGCACTTGCCGAAAAATTTCAAACAATTAACCTAATCCTACCGCAACAACCGATAAACTTTCGTGAATTTTCAAACAACCGTCTCGATGTGTGCCAACAACCAAGTGTAATTCTGCTCATGACAATTTCAAATAAGCAAACCTAATCATGGTAACAACTGATAAACTTGCTATGAATTTTTAAACAATCAGTTCTGATTGCGTGCCAACAACTATTACACTTGGCCGGACAATTTCAAATAAGTAACCTAATCTATTGTAACAACTAATAAACTTGCTATGAATTTCAAATAACTCCGGCCCGACAGTGCCAATAACCTGCACTTGTTGAAAATTTCAAACCAAAGAACCTAACTGCTTCAACAACCGATAACCTTGCTATGAATTTTTAAACAACCGGCTCGACAGTGCCAACCGTTGCACTTGTCGTGAGAATTTCAAATAAGCAACCTAATCAAGGTAACAACTCATAAATCCTAAGCCGTGAATTTTCAAACAAGCGGCTCCGACATGTGCCAACAACCGTTGCATTTGACGGGACAATTTCAAACAAGTAACCTTCCGTGGTGACAACTCAAAAACTTGCTGTGAATTTTCAAACAAGTCACCCGACAGTGCCAACAACCGTTGCACTTTCCGGAAAATTTCAAGCAAGTAACCTAACTGCTGCAACAACTCATAAACTTGTTAAAATTTTCAAACAACCGTTGCACTTGTTGTAGGAAGTTTGGATTAATTTGATCATGAATTTCTTGGATCAATCATATTTATTGTTAAATATAATAAATTAAATAAATCTAAAGACTCAAAGCTAGATTTAATAGTGTTCTTTAACAAAGACGTAGTAATTTGATCATAATAGATGATTGATCGAGCAATTGCACGTAGTCAACTTTAATCGAGTAATTTTATCATGAATTTATTAGATCAATCATATTTATTATTAAATATAGTTAATTAAATGCATTTAAGGACTCAAATCTAAGTTTAATGGTATTCTTTAACAACGATTATTAAGAATTTGATCATAATAGACGATCGATCGAGCAAAATGTACACACAAATCAATTTTAATCGAGTAATTTGATTATGAATTGCTTGGATCAATCATATTTATTGTTAAATATAGTAAATTAAATGCATTTAAAGACTCAAATCTAGATTTAATAGTGTTCTTTAATAATAACATAGTAATTTTGATCATAATAGATTTAATGATCTAATAATTATATGCATAGTCAACTTTAATCAAGTAATTTGATTATGAATTGCTTAGATCAATCATATTTATTATTAAAATAGCAATTAAATGCATTTAAAACTCAAAGTTATATTTAATAGTTTTCTTTAACAATACATAGTAATTTGATCATAATAAATAATTGATCGAGCAATTGTACGCATAATCAACTTTAATTGAGTAATTTGATCATGAATTACTTGGATCAATCATATTTATTATTAAATATAGTGAATTAAATATATTTAAGGACTCAAAGCTAGATTTATTGGTGAATAGGAAATATTATTGTAATAGCTAGGAATCTCGTTGCAACAACTAATCGAATAAGTTGACTTATTTCAAAGCAAGTATCATGATTTGTTGCAAACAAGTTATATAATTGTTGAGAATTTTCAAACAATTAACTAACTTGTCGCAAATGCTATATACTTTACAACAACTGCTTTACCATATGACTTAATGTTGGGATTTTCAAAGTAACATCACTTGTTTGAACACAAATTATGTACTTGTTAGAAAAGTTCAAGAAGTAAACTAAGTTGTTGCAACAAGTTATCTACTTATTGGAGAATTTTCAAACAACTTTACTAACTTGCCGCAACAACTTAGTTTATTTGTTGAAACTAACTTTATTTAAATTTAATAAATAAGATTGTTTACCATATGACTTTAATTATTGGATTACATAAAGTAACATGACTTGTTTGAACAAGTAATTTAGCTGTTGAGAAATTTCAAAGAAGTAGACAGTTGTTGCAACAAGTTAACTACTTGTTGAGAATTTTCAAACAATTTAACTAACTTGCCGCAACAACTTAGTTTACTTGCTTAAACAACTTGTTAATTAATGCAATAATTATTTTACCATGAATTAATTGTTGAAATTTTGGCAAAGAAGTAACACGAATTTGTTTGGAATAAGTAATTTAGTTGTTGGGAAATTTCAAAGAATTAAACTAAGTTGTTGCAACAAGGTATGTACTTGTTGAGAATTTTTCAAACAACTTAACTAACTTGCTGCAACAACCTGCTTTTACCATATGACTTAATTGTTGAGATTTTTCACAAGTAACATAACTTGTTGCGTAATATTAAAATAAAGAACACAAAATATATTGAACATTGAAACACATACATTCACATAACTTCAAATATATGAGTTCAAATTTCACCTTAGGCAGGTTGTTTGACAATAACAAGACTTACAATAAATAATAACTTTAAAATATCCAACAAATTTTTATAAAACACCGCTGCTCAACCACCTTACGACACTCACCCTTATCAACCAACCCCACAATCATCTCCACCGCATTCGCCTAATGGTATCATTATCTGCGAGATTTATTCGAATTGTTGGTAATCAGATGCTCAATGAAGGCAAGTGAATAAGGATCATGCTGCCCCAATATCATTCTTGAGAGACCCCTTTCATTCATAGATCCACTCTTTATTGAGCAATCCTCAGCGCAAATACCACTCTGCCCTAAAATCTTGGCCATAATTTACTCATCGATCGAATGTGTAGGAAGAAGTCATCTTCTGGGTAGCAAGGAATGTTGAAATCATAAACTTTTATCACTCCATCATTAATCAAGAAATCAAGAGCGACAAAATATTTCTTGTCAAGGGTCATCACAAAGGAAGATTCTTTGCTCTAAGCCATGGGACACTCTCCCCGGGTAGGGTCTCGACACTTCTAGAATCGCAAGAAATAATCGCTGAAATTATATTCATCAAATAATATTTATTTAACTAGACAAAGACTCCGTCAGAGATTCTCTCACCAATTTGCCTGTGCCACATTCTTCATAAGGTTGTAGAAGTTGAGATCCATTATGTTTGTGGATCATAGTGGTTGGGTAGTCTATATTTCTAATACACATTAGACATAATATTTCATCTATGTACTACAAAAAAAGATAGTCAATTACTTGCTGCAACAATTTCGCCGAGTCTAGTTCTTTTTAATCTTTGTGAAGTAGCAACACTTTTACTCGGTACTTCTGCTCTTTTTGGAAGTCATTTATTCCGAAATATGAGAAAATGAATATAAATCAATAATAATTTAATCATTTAGTCAAAATAAATAAAGAAAGTAATCACAGAATCAAAACAAGTAAAACAAATATTGATTTATTTTTCAACAAGTGTTGAAGTTGTTGCAACAACTTCAACAGCTTGTTTATTTTATCCAATAGTTGCTGATTATTGCAACAAGTACAATAATTGTTTGATATTTACTAACAATCGTGGTAAAGATCAAACAAGCTTATTTGATCTGTATTTACTCCCTAAATTATGAAATAATTGGGTACAAAGATAGCACCACAAGTTGTTGCAATAACTTCACTTCTTGTTTGTCAAATATTACTTTTTTTCAATAAGTGTTTGAGTTATTGCACAACTTCAATAGTTGCTTGATTTATCCAATAAACTTGCCGATGTTGTTGCAACAAGTACAACAATTATTTGATTTTTACCGAAGTTGTCCTCCTCACCGTTGAAAAATCAAACAAAATTTGGCACTCTATTTACTCCCTAAATTATGAAACAATAATGCGTACGTAAACAACAACAAAATAAGTTGTTGCAACCTGAAAGTCAAGAAATGGCTTGGAAAATAATTTTGTCAGTGTGGTTGCTGCAACAACTTCAACAGCTTTTAGATTTTATCCAACAGCTGTTTGGGTTGTAATGAGAGCAATAATCGTTTGATATTTACCACTGTGTGTGGTAAATCAACAGCTTGCCACTCGTTACTCCTTGCAACTATGAAACAACAATGGTACAAAGACAAAGATTAATGTTGTTGCAACAACTTCCAGCCTTTGTTTGATAAATATTGATTTTTATTCAACAAGTGTTTGAGTTGATGCAACAACTTGGGTAGTTGTTTGATTTTATCCAACATTGCTATTGTTATTACAACAAGTACAACAATCGCTTGATTTTACTAACAACCGTGGAAACTTTCTTTGCAACAACTTCTCCAAACATAGAAAATCAAATAGCTGCAGACCCTATTTATTCCCTAAATTATGAAATAACAATGAGTACAAAAACAACACCAATAAGTTGTTGCAATAACTTTAACTCTTATTTGAAAAATAATAATTTTTTTCAATGTGCGTTGAGTTGTCATAACAATCTCAATGAAGCTTGTTTGACAAAATCAAACAGACACTGAGGTTGGGTTGAATAAATTAAAACTTGTTGCAACAATCCCCAGTGGATTCTTGTTGCAACAACTCAACAATCAAGCTTGATTTATTTCAACATTTGTGGAAGTTGTTGCAACAACTCTTAATGACTTGTTGCAACAATCCCAAGAATCAAGCTTGATTTATTTCCAAACAGCTTGAGGAAGTTGTTGCAATAACTAAACCTCTTATTTGACAAAATCAAACAACCGCCGAGGTTAAAATAACCTCAACAACTTCGATTTATTCAAACAAGTGCGAGTTAAGCCAACAACTTCTTTAGTTGTTGAAAAATAAATCAAAGAACATCATAATAATTTTTCTACAACAACAAAACCTCACAAAAAAATAAGTCCCTACTAGTGATAATATTTTAAAAAAATTAAAACAAGAACAACAAAGCAACAAATACAATAAATAAAGTCATCCAACAACATAATACATGCTAAATCCATCTTCTTCTTTCTTCTCTTAACAAAAATCACCAATTTGAGTTCGAAAATTGAAAACCCTAACTGCTCAACACGCTATATTTGGATATAAGTGAAAGAAAAATTACCTCTATGCAGAGTAGCGTGCGCGATGGCTCACCGGCGTCGATTGGGGCTCACCGACATGATAATTTCGAAGAGAAACATTTCTCCTAAGAAGATGAAACGCAGTGAAGAAGAGAGGAAGAGAGAGAAACAAGAGTGAAAGAGGAAGAAGAATAGATGTAGTTGGGCAGGGTTGGGATTTTGAATTAATGGGTTGGGTTATTTTATATTTTTAAAAAATTAACAAGTTTTATATATTATCCTTCATACCCATTAATCTGGATTATAATTTAAAGAAAATTTTGACCAAGGCCGATCAAACTTGTCAGGGCCTTTTTTTTAATTAGAAGAGCTTGTCACTCCTCAACTCATTTTCTTTAATCTCTCCTCGCCAGACTTGCCGGTTATCACCAGTCCCTCTAGACCCACCAAATCCTCTATCTTTATTGGCTGCGTCTTACCACCTCTCGTGTTCTCAACAAAATAAAATATAAAAAATTTTATACACATAAAAGAGGTCAAGCCAACAATCCGGGAAAGCCCTAATCTTGTTGATACTCAAAATTTTCTAAAGCTGTTACAAATTCACTCATGGCAGATTGAAAAGAAAAAAAAATTCACCTTAAACTTTAACTTTATGAGATGCTACGAGACCTAAAGGTGCCAAGGAAGAAATCGTACTCTTGGTAGATACTTATAGTGTCACTCTAAAAGGTAAATTTTCTAGAATCCGTCCCTCAATTGCAAACTAGTAGTCTCTACTTCAAAATCAACCTCCATCATGTATTCATCAATTTTTATTTGGAGGAGGACCATAGTAACATCTACATCAATTTTTTTTAAATCTATTTGCAACATGCACAAGAAGTTGTTGAATGGATCGAATTTCAAGCCGAAAGAGGAAACTATTCTTGCACCTGTGTTAGTAAATCTTCTGACAATTTCTCTTAGCATTATTTTGATCAGTAGCCCTTGCGTCATAATGGAGCCAATCAATTTCCCAATCATCATAAATAAGCTAAATGCAGTATTCTTCACCCTAAGAATGAGCTATGTTAAAATTGGAACAAGGAGAAAGGAGAGACCAAAGAAATAACAAAGAAGAAGAGATCATGCAAAAGATGATAATTACATCATCATCGAGGGAAAAGTGATACTAGCAAAGATGAACACAAAACAATCTCTAAATCATATGGAAATAGAGAAGGAGCCTTTGGATTTAGGTTAGACTACATACCGCAAGAGGCCAAGCGTACAATGGTAAGGGAAACACCAAAATAGTCAACAAGAAAAAGTTCTACTAGCAACATAAAGGAGCATGGAAAGGCCACAAAATAGAAATTCAAAAAAAAAGAGAGTAAGGTTTATTTAGAAGTGCAAAGCAATAGTTTGCAAAATCGTCAGTGGGAATCCACCATGTCGGCACATCACCGATCATATTAAGTCTATGACCATTACATAAGAGGCCAATACAATGATCTTGGGTATATTTACATGCCCAAATACTATTTTATATCCATGTTTTACCCATGTTGTACCTTGATTTAAGAATAATCTCATGTATTTTGTATAATTTATGGCCATGGACTAACAAATATGATTATCTCTTTTTGTAGGTTGAAATTGCCAATGTATAGAGCTCAATGTGAAGATAATGGTCCTAATCTTGAAGATAAATATTAAGGGGCGGTTTATGGATGATGAGACAAGCTAAAAAGGACATATGGAGTCAACTCCGTGCTACGTATAGCTATCGGGGCGTTCAACAATATGTCACTGAGCAAAATTAATTCTTATATAAGCAAAGGGCTACCAAACAGCGGAGCCTCCGCGCGATTGCTTCGTGTCACGGAGCTCGATCTCGTGCTAAGCTCCGTGCCACGAGGCAAATCTCCGCGATGGGCAACGTGCTACGTAGGCCGTTTACCCACATGCCAAATCTTGCATTTTTCCAACTTTATAAATAGAACCTTTAGCTTCTAATTTCATTATCACGAAATATCCTTGGGAAACCATAGGAGCTATGAGAGAAGTGAAGAACTTACCTAGAGTTCATTTTTTTGCCTTCTTTTAATTATTCTGTAAGAATGCTTACCTAACCATGTTTTTGGTATTTGTACAAACGTGAGTGGATAAAACCTTCTCTAGGGTTGAGGCCATGTAATATGATTGTAAAATGCATGAATTCTTCGTGGTTTGAGTTTTTAGTTGTTGTTTTGTCTGCATTCTTTATTTTTAATGTTTTTATGCTTGATCACCATGAAAACAAACGATTAAGCTTAGGTAAAAACTTGGAAAGAGTAACCCTAGGCTAGAACATAAGAATGTAGGGAGCAAGTTCTATCTTTATGATAGGATTCTACGGTTAGGATATAAATTATACCTAATACGCGTTGCTTGGTTATTAAAACAAGATGAGCTATACACCGACATAGAATTGTCACATCACCGCTCATAAAGTAGTTGTGAAGCTAAGTACGGGTTATATGTGATTAGAGGTAATGCAAAAGTCCATAATCAAGGGCACAAATTTCAGAAACTACATCCATGTATTTAAATTTCGCGAATTAGACGCCACATCCCCACTCAACGATGTAGGTGTGAGACTAGTTTGGCGTGTTTAGAGGCTTGAAAGACTATGAACATAGCATTTTAATTATGTGAGATAACAACTGAAGTTTTCATGCTCGAACCATTGTGAATTGTAGCATTGCATGATTATTAGACCTTAACTCTAGTTGCTTCTTGTGTTGTTTCTCGAGTATTTTTTGATCACCTCCCTAGACTTAATTAGAATTTGCCAAAATTTCTATAATCAACACTTCATAGTTAATTTTTAACACTTGAACTTGATAATTGGCCGCAATTGGTCAAGTGTAGGATTCACATCCTAGCTCTTAAAAAGGCCATCAGATTACTTGTACAACCGCGTATGCTGGAGCATAATAAGTCTCTTAAGCCGTTGTTGGGGACTAGTGAAATTGGTGAATTTCTTGTTTTTTTTGTGTTGGTGTAGAATTTTCTAGTGTTGAAATTTTTTTATTTGTAGATTCTATTATTTTTATTTTTAGCTTGATACTCTTCTTGACATGACATCATGGAGTATAAATGTAATAGAATAGTGAATACTCCTATATCAATTATTCTTGTTTGAATTATGGAGGACCCCACTTATGGAAACATTGTGCGCCTTGCAAAGATATCGTCGCGGTCGTGGATGGCCATCGAATGGTTGTCTAAACTATGTTCCCTAAGCCCTCGCTATGATCCTTCGTTGTTTTTTATGAGTACAGGAATGATGTAGAGAAGGACTTAAAACAACAAGTTCAGATAGCAAATATGTTAAAACAGTCTTTGAGTAGGCATGATGAGCGAGCAAATGGAAGTATTGGGAGTTCGTACTCAAGAAAAATGGAGAGGCCTAAATGATAAGCATCAAGTTCATGGAGATTTATGGCCGAGGTCAGCTTGCTTTGATTTTCAAGGACAGTCTTAGCCAATACCAAGAGGGACTGCAAGGAGAATAAAAGGGTGAGTTCTGGAACAAGCTCAACAGTTAGAAGCTCCCGAGAGTCTCCGTGATGGTCTCACACATATAGACAATACATTCATGAAAGGAGATAGAGTTCCAATCCATTTGAAATTCAGCTGGAGCCGTATTTTTGATGTGGAGAAGGTGTACATAAGTAAGGAGGTCAAGCACAATGCAGTTTCAGAGTTGAGGTGTATTGTACTTACCAAGAATTTCTCGACATTAAGTTTGGTTGAAAACATAGAAATAGGGTCTCTCCAAGCTTGTAGAGAAAGGTCTAGAGGAGGAACAAGCCCCGTATATTCTGGAAATTTGCCGATTCCGAGAGACAAAATGACTTCTACTTACGCAGCTACTAATATACACAGAGGCGACATCTACTCAGCTTGCCCTTTCTTTTTTTTCACCACTACCCTTGGAGCATGAGAGGAAACTGGAGAAGAAATTAGGTGATTCATATCCTCAAAGTGGAGGAAAAATGGTGAAACTTGATGCGTCGTGGTCACGACGTAAAATAAGGCGCCGTTTGGGAGGCAACCCAAGAGTACCATGTGTACACTTTCTTTTAGTTTACTTGTACTCTTGGCCATTTTTCACTTGTTGTTATTTGTTTTGGCTTTTAAGCACATATTCGTGGAAATTTTGAGTACCTATGAAAGTGAAAGCTAAAGAGCATGAAAAAAAGATGAGTGTTGGGTCGATGACCTACGTGTTCAAAATGGAGAAAAACATGCTTTTAGCTAGCCTAGAGGCCTCAGAAGTATCTCCTCACCGTTGTTTTAATTGTAATTGATGCTTTAGGACATAACATGGGATTAAGTGTGGGGTGAGGGAAATTTTAGAATTTTGTGCTAAGTTATTTGGTGAATGTGGTACTGGGTATAATGTTTTTGTTGAAAAATTTGAATTGAGCACCAGCTTCACCCACCCTTTGGTTTTTCTTTTTGGTTCTTTTCTTAAAGGAGGGCACTTTTGAACCGAGAAATAAAAATTTTCATTTGTTTGTACATAAATTTTCAATCATAGTTAGGACTTTTCCTGACGATAGATGGATGAAGACCGTCTTGAGGGAAAATTAGTCAATAGGTTTTTGTTTTTGAACCCTTAACTCATTGATGCCTTGATGTTCTTGTTATGTGCTATGCATGATTGTAAGATGCAAGTGTTTTTAATCGGTAGCTAGCGTTAACCATTGTATAACTTGGTTGAGACACCTAGGCTCTTGAATGTGACTCTATGTGCTTAAAGCTTAATTTTGAATTCTTGTGATTGGGCTGAGTTAAGAGTCTACTGAATTTGTCTTGAATTGAGCATGTGTCATGAGTGTAAGATTTTTAAATATTCCATGCTATTGTGTAGTGTATGGAAGTTTCCTAGTGTGTATACAAAACTAAATGAGGGATGTCGATTGTAGGAGATGATTTAGGCATTTCTTTGAATGAGCCCCACTTTTATTCCTCGCTTTACTTACCTTGAATTCTCGGGATCCTAGTTAGCCCTATCGAGCCTTAAGCCTATTCTTTAATAAAGGCAACATGTTTAATCCTTTTCTTTCAATATCCTTGAAGTTGATCCAACCCTAAGCGCTTAAGTGAAAAATCAAAAAGGGTAAATGAGTGAGAATCGTGAAAAAGAAGGAAAAATAACGTTGTAATTAAAGAAAAGATTAGAGGTGCACTTGCTTGAAAATGCTTTGAGTATTGGTAGGAGTAAGAGAATAAAAAGAATGAAAAAGCTTAAGTAATTCTTTACTAATAAGCTATGTGCATAAAGAAATGGAGAAACAAAAGAGGAAATTTATATGAATAGAATAAAGGTGAAGTAAGAGAAGAGATGTCTATAATGAAAGGGATGGCTAGTGCCACTTGGGGAGGATAAGCAGCCACTACATCGCCAAATAAGTACCTACCCATCCCTTAGTTTTACATTACAACCCGATAAGTCCTACTTGATCTTACTTTCAAACATTCCTAAATTAGCGGAGTAATACACTAAAGGAAAGCTTATGGGTCAATACATGATGCATGTGAATTCTTTGGGCGAGAGTGAGTTGAATGCTTATTCATATACCCATACATGTTATAATTCGAAAATTTGCGAAAGTAAAAATGGGTATTCTCTTGTTGTGAGGGCACATGTTTGAGAAAATATAGAATCTTGTTAGACTTCTTGATCGGCTAATATGCATGAGTTTGTCTATGTGGTTGTAGAGTCGATTCTTGAGGCTAGGAGGTCTTAACTTGTTGTATTGGATTTGAATTGTGTTATATATATATATATATATATCGCATGCTTTATTTGAACTTGCCATCTAAATCAGTCGTTGTAGCCTTAATTTGAGTCGCCTTGCGCCAATTGTTAATTTGTGAATCTTTCTGTGCATGAGATGTGGGAAGCACTTGTTCTGAGGACGAACAAGGCTTAAGTGTGGTAGTGATCTGGCATATTTACATGCCCAAATACTATTTTATACCTATGTTTTACCTATGTTGTATCTTGATTTAAGAATAATCTCGTATATTTTGTGTTTGTGGCCATGGACTAACAAATATGATTATCTCTTTGTAGGTTGAAATTTCCAATGTATGGAGCTCAATGTGAAAATAATGGTCCTAATCTTGAAGATAAATGTTAAGGACGGGATTATGGATGATGAGACAAGATAAAAGGACATTTGGAGTCACATTCGTGCCAAAGAAGCATTAACAAGCCATCAACGTACATGGTGAGCAAAGAATTAATTTATATAAGCAGGGGCTACCAAACAAAGGAGCTCCTGCGTGATTGCTCCATGTCACGGAGCCCAGATCTCGCCTAAGCTCCGTGCCGAGGCAAATCTTCGCGATGAGCAGCGTACATAGAGCTGTTTCACCACAGACAAATTTTGCATTTTTTCGCTTATTATAAATTGAACCCTTAGCTTCTAAATTCATTATCACGAAATATCCTTGAAAACCGTAGTTAGAGGGAAGGGAGAAGAAGAACTCTACCTAGAGTTCATTGTTTTCCTTCTTTTACTTATTCTTGTAAGTACGTTACTCTAACTATGTTTCGAAGTATTTGTACAAACATGAGTGGCTAAAATCCTTATCTAGGTTGAGGCTACGAAATATGATTGTAAATGATGATTTTGTTTTTGAGTTTTTAGTTGTTGCTTTATCTTACATTCGTTATTATTAATGTTTTTATACTTGGATCACCATGAAAACAACACGCGTTTAGTAAAAGCTTGAAAGAGTAACTCGATCAGAACATAAGAATGTAGGGAGAATGTTCTTATCTTTACGATAGGATTTGCGTTAGGATAGAAATTATACCTAATTTGCTCGCTGATTATTAAAAACGGGATGAGCAATACACCGACTTAGAATTGTCACATCACCACTCATAGAAGTAGTTGTGAAGCTAATTCTCGTTATATGATTAGAGTTACGAAAGTCCATAATCATGACACAAATTCTCAGAAACCACATCCATGTATTTAAATTGTTTCATAAATTAGCACATCACATCTCCGGGTCAACGATGAGAAAGGTGACTAGTTTTTCGTGGTTTAGAGGCTCAAAGACCATGAACATAGAATTTAATTATGTGAGATAACAACTGACGTTTCATCAACCATTGTGAATTGTAGCATTGCATGACATAGGACCTTAACTCTAGTTGCTTTGTATTGTTTCTAGTTTTTGTAATCACCTTGTGACTTAATTAGAGTTTACCAAAAATTTCTATAATCAACACTTGTGAAGTTAATTTTTAATACTTGAACTTGATAATTCATTAATTGGTTCACTATTGTGTGTTTGATATCCGGTTTTAAAAAGGGCCATCAGATTACTTGTACGACAACGTATTTTGCGAAAGTGGTACTTGGCGCGATGGCTCAAGCAAGTGGGATACGGGAGCTGGTGCATAGCAGGCTTGGCGTGGCACGACGCCAACGCGTTGTGCATACCGATCGCTTCTCTCACGCAAAGCGGCAATGTATGTGGTACGGCCCCCATGGCACCAGCTCCGTGGGCACGCCGGGCGTCAGGCTAGTGGTCAAGCTTTTCATGCCATCTTGTGCAATTATCATCCCAACTCAATCCAAAGCTCCTCCTTGCTCGTGAATCTTCATATTTATCCTTATCTTTAATATTTTTTCTACAAAACAAAGAGCTAATTACATTGTTTAGTTTATGCATGTAATTAATAGAAATCACATGAGAATATAATTAAATTTAATTGATAAACATGACTTAATTAAGTTATAAACAGCCTGGCACGTATCATGCCCAAGATCATACAAAACGCAGGAAACCTCACAACATTTAGTATAAAAAGCCTAAGAAGTATAGTCTCTTTCAAAAAATAAAAAACTCCATATTCAAGGAGGGGTAAAGGAAAGAAGGATAACCCCGGCCTTGATGGAGGATCTCAACTTTCAAACCTCCAAACCATGTTGATATATGAAATATAAATGTCAGCAAACTAAGTATATATTGTGAAAGAAAAAAAGGTCCTTAATATTGTAAAACCCCTAATCCTACCCTTGAGAATACAAGAGAGAAATTTACTCCTTTAAGTAATTATGTGCCTTACTCCTTTGAGAGTGGGCGGCCATCACACTTCTCCCCGATTTTGGGAGTGATGAAGCTAAAATTGAGGTAATGGATATCATTACTGAAAACCTCATTTAATTAGGTAGTGATATTGGCATTGATGTCGAAGTTAAGGACCCTTTTAATTGACAATGAGTTCCTTTGTCAAAGAAACCCAATAACAAGGTCTTTTCCTAATACTCGCACTTTGGAATTGAGCCGGAGGTTGAATTTGAGGACCTCTAATCCCCTAGTAACTATGCATCTCTCGGTGACAATGAGCCTCCTAACATGGCAATTTTCGTAAGGATCATGTATATTTGTTTATCAAACCAAAGCTCAACAAATGAATGTGTCTCAAATTCTATAAACCTTTCACCTAGAGGAATGGATATGAATCGTGAGGAATTTATCCATTGAGAATAAGTCCAATCCTAATACGATGATAACAAAGTTCTAAAACTCTTGTTTTCAATGATTACCTCTTTATCTTGGAATATTAGGAGGCCATGACTCTTGAAGACCTCACAAATGAGTAAAAGCTCATATTCATTTGTTTACAACAACCTTTACTAAAAAGAGATAGAATTATGAAGTATATGAGAATCTTTTGTGTCATACCCCAATCTTGAGGGGGGGGACTAACAGTTGGTATCATAACTTTGATGCAATAACTTGACCGAGTAAATCAACTCGACATGAATCATAGAATATTACATAAACATGAATCATATAAGAAATTGATATAGAAGATATGCTTTCATAAAAGGTCTGTTTGTATATCAAAGAAGTCTTTGGGCTCGAAACATAAGATTGACAAAAGACCCCACTGAAACATAAATTATGACGTGACATCTGAACATACATGAAAACATCATTACAAGTCTATGATAATGTTTAAAACATTGCTTGAGTTGGCATAGATTATTTCTGTAGCTTTAGCCTTTAAATGTAGCTGAATTGGGTATA
Organism: Datura stramonium; assembly: GCA_018107945.1. Lineage (NCBI taxonomy): Eukaryota > Viridiplantae > Streptophyta > Magnoliopsida > Solanales > Solanaceae > Datura > Datura stramonium. Next base: position 56,132 of record JACEIK010004213.1, on the reverse strand, counting down.
GACTATTTCTAGCTCCAACCATAAACCAAAACTCTAAATCCTCACTATTGAAGTCTTAACCAACTTCACTTCTCTTTCCTAAGCAAAAGCGTAGTTAGAGAACTAATTAATGTTTGCAACCATTAATTTTCAGATTAAAACTTGAAGAAATCAATAGATCCATGCATTATAATCCACCTGGAGATCAATAATAATACTCAATTAATTCTAAACACCCATAATTCACATACACATCTAGAAGATAAATTAGTCAAGCCATAATTTAGGAAAGAAATTATACCAAAGAGGAATTCTCAAAACCATTCATCATAAGCAATTAAAACTACTCTAAGCTTGAATCTTCAACAATTATGGTTTTCACAAGGAAGAAGAAGAAGAAAGTATAAAATTATACTCTCTATGTCAATATCTCTCCTCTTCAATTTTGTATATACAAATAGGGTAAAAAATCTACATAAATTCCTTACATAATCCACAAAATGCCCGAAGCTTCCCAAGTACGTACTTGCCTTCTAGGATGATTTTGCTGCTCGGAGGAGACGCAACTCACTTGCGCTGGAACTCGTGATTTCATGTGTGTGGAATTGCAGCATGTAGGTACATCAAAAATCCAGGCAAGATTCTAACTTCTTCATGCATGGAACTTGCGGGTCCATAGGATACTAATTTGCAGCACACAGGTCTATTTCCAGCAAACTTTCAACTCCTCTTGTATGGAAACCCGCTAGACGTTGTGTACTAGCTTGTGGCATGCATGTCACTTGTTTTTCCTCCTAAGCAGATTTCTTTTAAGTTCAAATCCTCCATATCTTTGTTTCAAATAAATGTCTGCACATAAGAGAAGAAACAACATAAAATCCTTCTAAATTGCATTAAAATGAAGCGATAATCATGCTTAAGAGCTAGATAAGCTGGTAAAATTACAACTCATCAAAACCCCATACTTGAACTATCGCTGTGCTCAAGCAAAGCATTCACTCAATATAGGAATTGACTCAATCTTATCAAGACATAAGGGCTACACACAGGACTATTAAGATCAAAATAAACTCGTAACAACAAAAAGACTCAAAATAAAAAGACCTCGAACACATGCACAAATATCAATTGATACCACCATAAGCATTCGACGAAGATCGTCATCATTCTTTCAAACAAAATCAGGGGACATTTTCATCTCGATCAAGATCAACAAGCATCTCAAATCATTAACATTCAACTAAAGGTTCACTACACAACTTGTTGCATTCATACCTCTCATTGAGATCAAGATTTTACCATTCACTCCAAGGATGAAATTCCACTCACCAAAGAGAGAATCCTACTCACAATTAAGTGCAATTCAAAAACAGGGATTATAAGATGACACAAAGACGCTCATTCTCTCAAAGACATTTAAGTGTACACGCATCAAATACAGGCAGTTCTTCATGTAACTCACTACTAATGTAAAGTTGCAAAACTCGAATTTACTAAGGACTTGAAGGCTAGGGGGTAAGGGCAAATATTATTTAATTCAAGTGACGAGAACCATCTTAACTCTTTTTTGAAATAAAACAAGAACCCCACTTACATCGTTGAGTCAACTCCATCTTATTTCTCCTTTTCACAATCCAAGTTTTTCCAAAGAGCCATCCTTCTAGACACCTTGTTTTTTTCCTTAAGCATTTACTCTACAAAAGATAGCACCACTCAATTCTTTATTTTTCTTCATCGAAGATTCAAGCAAACCATTTTTACACTAAGCATTCAAGCAATTTCATATTGAAGCTCATTCCTCTTTCCCCTCATAATGCGCACACCCCCAAATTTAGGATTTTACCTCATCAACATCTCATTTTTTATTCACATCCACCCCCAAATCTTGGACTTTTATCCCTCTCATTTTTTCTATCATTAGCAATTAGGGAGGAACGGATGCCAAAATAGAGGATTCAAAAAGGGTCAAGGTGTGTAATATGGTTATCAAGAGAAAGGTTTAAGGTTAAAAAAGGATTGACAAAGACCACGTTAAAGGAGTGATATTTTTTTTGGTGAAATAACTATCCAAAGAGGGCCTAAGGTCATTTTTCAAGCTCAGCCACATCTAGGATTTTTCCTTGAATCACATTGGGGGCAAGTCCTGTATCGATATGCATACGCCAAGAATAAGCAACAACCTTACCACACAAGGCATCGCAATTCCAAGGAGTCTAATTATTCTCAAAACTAATTTAAAAGCATGAATTTTGACAAATTATTCAGTTTCACACAAATTATTTGTGAAGCAAAAAGCCAAACGAAGAATGTGATATCATGACAAAGAATGCCCTTTTTTATTCATTTGCTCCTTTTTTCTCAATTGTTTTTAAAATTCCTTTGCCAAGGAAGATCTTTTGGGTTCTTTCAAGACAAGTGCAATGAACAACTCAAAATAAAAAATTAGAACATGGCATTTTTTCTTAAGAAAGTTGCCTATCAAACCATCATTGGGAAATGTCACTCGATTTGACATGAAAAAATCAAGACAAGAAAATTTTTTTCTCCCTTGGAGAAAGAACCATCATATAAAGCAAACCTTTGAAGTTTATTTACTAACTAATATCTACAAAGGCGATTGCAAGGCACGGGTAGTAAACAATTGGCGTGTAAGACCGAATTTAACAAGAATCAAAAGTTAAAATAATTATAAAACAAGCCCGACAAGGGCATCAATTCATCAAAAATCATCCACCCCAAAAAAGAACATTGCATTGTCCCTAAGGTATAAATAAAACAAGAAAGAGTTGAGACTCCCTGTACAAGCTAAGCACTAGAATGGGTCCTTCTTGAGTGATGCACCAGAGAGATGTAAGCACGGGTCAGATTGATTTTAAACTGCAAAGGAAGGCATCAAGGGTCTAGTGGGAGATCAAGAAGACTATATGGAGAAATAACTTCCCATTTGTCTGGAGTTGTCCTCGACTCGGTGGAAAGAATACTTTAGGGGTCTCGGCTAATGAGGCCATTTTTGATAACGTCCAAAACAACTCTCCGGTTAAGGAGGTGGCTATGGTTGTGTGCAAAACAAGTACCCAACAAGAGTCGTGGGGTCAACTTCCTATAGAGATTGAGGCTAGATTTACTCAAACGTCATGTCTAAAATGAAGTAAAATTGGGGGAAGTGGGTTTGAACAAGTATCAAATGAAAATTTAAATCAAGTGCAAGGTGACACTATAATAAGTAATGTAAGATTAAAGAGATTAGGGGTGTGCATTTGATGGAGTATCATATTGATAGGTATTAACTAAGAGGTTTAGAATCAATTAGTACACGAAGAGATTTGGTTTTGGCTACACTCGAGTTTCTCAACTAAATGAGTTTGTATATTTTGGGTTTATCAAACCCCAAAACCAAGATCTCGCAAAACAATTCAAACATTTCTTGAGTGAGCATAGACTATTTCTAGATCTAGCCCTTAAATGAAGCTTGAATTGGGTATAGACTATTTCTAGCTCCAACGGTAGATCAAAAAGCTCCAAATCCTCACTATTGAAGTCCTACTCTACTTCACTTCTTCTCAAGCAAAAACAAAGACAAACTTATTAATATTCACGAACTATTAATTTTCAAATTAAAACTTGAAGAAATCAATAGGTTCATGCATTATAATCAATTCTAAGATCGCTAGTCAATACCCAATCAATTTTCAAATAAAACTCAATCATTCACACACACCTAAGAGAGAAATTAGCCGCTATAATTAGGGAAAGAGAAATTATACAAAGAAGAATTCTCAAAACTATCTTATCATAAGCAATTAAAATCACTTCCAATCTTTGTATCTTCAACAATGGTATTTTCACATGGAAGAAGAAGAAAGTATAAACTTGTACTCTTTATGTCAATATCTTCCTTTTAATATTTTATATACAAATAGGGTAAAATCTCGATACTTTTGCACATATCTCTAAACGCCGTTGAAGCTTCCCAAGTATGTACTTGTCTTCTCGGGATAATTTTTCCTTCTCGGAGGAGACACTAATTTGTGTTGGTACTCGTGTTTTGTAGGTGTGGACTTGCAAAGACGCTAGTACATCAATAAATCCAGGCAGTGTCTCTCTCACTTCCTCCCTACATGGAACTTGGTGGTCTATAGGTACCAACTTGTGGCACACAGGTCTATTGCCAACAAACATTCAATTCCTCTCGTGGCACCTACTAGACGCAAGTACCGACTATTGACACGCATGTAACCTCGTTTCCTATGGAAGATTGTTATAAGTTCAAATCCTCATTGTTTTTGTTTCAAAGAAATGGCTGCACATAAGAGAAGAAAAGGAATAAAATCCTTTTAAATTGTGCTAAAACAAAGTGATAACTCATGTTTAAGAGCTAGATAACTTGGTAAATTACCAACTCATCATCTATAAAGCCTCTACACAATCTAGGAACCATAAGACTGTTAGAATAGGGACCCAACGTATTCACATATGTATACCTCATAAGAGTACTAGACTTAGCCCAAGTAGAAATGAAGCTCATGAATAATAAGCTTTGCAAAATTAGATGCCCAGTTGTGGTCTACTACTCTACTAAACTTGCGCAGGAGTGCATCACCTCTATCAAAAAGGATATGAAAGAAGATGGAACAATACTCTTGTACGTATGTAGATAGAATAATATAAGATAAACTCTTGAAATTCATAAAAGAGATACATTGCGAGCATATGAAATCTAAGAAACATTCATAGTACATCATGCCTACATTCTTAGTTTGTTATACGAATGATGTGTAATGTCCTATACTTTTCAATGTTTCGTCACGACTCGAGCGTGACCCTAGGGATCGTGACACGGACCTAGAACCACGAATGGCTCCAAGCTAACCCATAGAACATACATAATATATACAAGAGCATACCTAATATGGAAATGAAATATAACACAAGATAAGCGTAAGTCCGCACATCATGAAAACATAAAAGTAGACAACAAGTCTACAGCTGCCAATCATCTAAATAACCGTCTCGAAAAGCCTCCAATAATATGATGAGCTACGTGGGACAACACTTCAACTAGCTCTCTAAGTCCGAAATTGGAAATGCACATGTATTACAAACACAAATCGATATGTCCTCAAAGATGAGGACTCACCACGACCGAGCTAAATCGGATCACAAGGAGAGATATTAACATCGGTGACTTATATCGATTACTCAAACTCTATATCATGAGATGATATAACATAGAGTATGCGGTCCGTACTTTGAATGTACTAAGTACTGTAGAGTAAACATACTAAATCAATAAAATAAGACCATGAGTATAAGATAAGCTTAAACATGAGAGTAGGGACAACATGCTAAAATCATAGTTGTAAGGTAGTCATAAGCATGAAAATATTCATCATAAATATTTGAAAGTAAAAATCACATGGTTTAGCATGTTTGAAATCATAAGTAAACTCATAAATCGATCAATGGGTCAAATACACCGTAAAACATGATATTGTAAATAATTTCAACATGAATATGTTAAAGAATGAGGAACAAAGGGATATTCTTACAACCGACATACTCCAAGTGAGCATATATGAGCCCAACTTGAAACTCCTAGCCGGGAGGTGTCCATACTCCTTGCCAAAGGCATGGACCATAAAGGTGTGATATCACCTACGTGGTGGCCTATTCGGGCATAGGAGACACTCTAATGGAGGACTCCATCATGTTACGTTGGCACGTAATTCTAAGATCTCGGATACGTTGAACTCGTCTACTTGATGCTAAATACTACTCTCAAAACATATATAGTGCTCATATCATAATTATGAAACATGGGTTTACATGGATAGTTTAAATAATGAAATTCATAATATGTTAATATATGGAGTGTTACACCGTAAATTCTCAAAGATATAGATTGGTACCTATTCACTTGCTGGTTAAGCATATTTGAAAGCCATACATGCTAAAAAAGGCCCGAAAAGATCGACAAGAAACTGCCGAACCATCACTTGAAGTGAGCCGGGCAAGAGCTCCTCCTGCGATGGCAAAGCAGGTCACGGAGGTGGAGCTCGCGCTGTCTCCGTGACACGTTGGCCTTGATCGTGCACAAGTATATAAACCCCACTTTGGTTTTAATTGGATTAAATCATCTAATAATTTCAACCGCGAGAGAACAGGTAGAGGGCAATGGGTTGGTGATAATATATCGCCGACATGCTCGTCAAACGTAAATCCAAATCCAAATTAACCTCGTATACCGAGGTATTTAGTAGCAAGAAGTTCCTACGTATTTAGTTTCGCGAAATTCGCCGACAAATCGTCGAGCTAGCGAGTTAAGGTAAGTAGAATTTCCAAATTAGTGTCAATGTGCTCAGCCTCAAAGTGAATACTTCTCCCTTCGGACTTTCGAGAAATAGGCAAGTTTTTTGACCGTTTTCGATAAGCCTAAGTTTAGGCTATGAAATATATCAAAAGTGACGCCGTCCTTCAGAATAGAATGCGCATACTCGAAAGAACTCAGCAACGTCCATCTGCACTTGATAGCCCAAGATGTGATTAGCAAGCATGTTTTTTAGAATAATGTGGCATATAATCAAAATACAAGTTAATCAAACAGATGTATAGTATCCTGCCACGTAGACAGCTATCTGCATGCATGATATTCCTTGCTGCGCATTAGCCAAACAGACAGACAGTATCTTGGCTAAGATTAGCCTTGCAGTTAGATAAAGATCATAGATTCAAGATAAAGCAAAGAAGAATCAAAGATAATACAAAAGAGACATAATAAGAAATCGAATTCGTACAGTATTTTTCAGCTTAAACATGCTTGCTATTTATGTGCCTACTGTTTGCTGAGACTTGGCCGTGTCGTGTGAGGGCACCTTGAGCGGCCCCGCCGCCCCGGGGGTTGGTAATCGTGTCGCCACGGAGCCGGGTGGGTTTAATAGGCTTACCCAAGGAGGGCATGTCAGCCCTCAGCTTTGGATGAAGATGGGATGAAGTGTTCTATATCAAAGCCGGCGCATTATTATACGTAAAAGCTCCTATTGTGCGACTAGCGCCAGGGAGCAGTACATATACAAGCCGTATACAGATACAAAGACAGAGTCCTCCAAACTCGTACACGGTTATTTATCGGAGGCTATGGCCCGAGCCTGAGACCCAGGCCGGCAGGTGCTCGTAGTTAGTAGATGAGTGGAGTGACTTATTTTGGCCGAAGGTTTTTAACCCGGTAGGGGTATATAGATTGTTTGCTTTCAAGTGCATCCGACTTACGGGGGTTGGTATTGGCTTCGTTTTGCTATATATATGTATTTAGTGTGCTATATATTAGTTAATAGACAGCAGTGCGCCGCATCTACATGTGTACGCTCCCCGCCCCTATCAAGCATGTTAGTTTGATCCAGCCTTATATCAGCTCTTCGTGATTCGCTTATCCCTTCTCATGCACTGCTAGTTATGTTTTCTATATTTATTGTATATCGCTACTCAAGCAGCTTTGCATACCGCACTCATGTGTACCGACGCCTATTGTATGGCCAGACATTGCCCGTTAGTGTACTCATAGACGAGAGGCATCCTCGTTATTCAAAATGCAAATATGTGAGTCACGCCTCCTGTCATCCGGAGCTCCGATATTTAGAGGTGTAGTCCTTTTTCTTTTTATTGCATGCATGTGGCCTGGCGGCCCCGTCCCGATCATTTTTATCATTAATCATAGACGCTTGCACATTGTATATCTATTTCGTGGCCGGGCCGGGAGCCTCTGGCTGTGCGAGGCCGTGCATCAGGTTCAGCTTGTTTAGTATTCTTGTTTATGTTGGCCATATGGGGCCATAGTTTGATCGTAGTGGTGACCTTGCCAGCCACGTAGTTATTCGCATCCTCTATGTTGAGTTTCGTGATGACTAGACAACATGGTGGCCTTGTCGGCCCGCATAGGTTCCTTGTTATGAGTATGTTTCAAGCAATGCTATTACGTGCACAGTGGCTATAGCCCATTGCCGAGGCTATGTTTACAAACTCGTTATGTAGCCTTTTATTTCTAGAAATCAAAAATAGAGCTAGCTGTGCACCGATGTGCTTAGGCTCACCCGCTAGCGCCCAGGTCCTACTAGGGCACCAAGTGCCGCCATACTTCTAAGGCGGGCGTGACAAACTTGGTATCAAAGCGGTTCGTGTCCTGTGGAGTCTGGGTAAGTTACAGAGTCTTGTCTATGGGATGTGTTGTGCACCACATAATGAGAAAGGTGAGGCCGCAAGGCATGATAGGATGGTTACTCTTCTTTCTCATTCGGGCCGTGCCATGTGAGCTGCGACAAAGATAGGGTTTAGTCCCTAAAACTTATCATATTCTTTGTCTAAGCGATAAGAATGGCAACATCAGTCACAATTCCCGCCACCGGCGTAAGATTAGACACAAAGCAAAGGTGGAGAAGGCACCAGCAGGGATGCCTCGCCTTTCGCCTGTAGTCAGCCCGATTCGAGGGCGATGAGGCTTACTCGCGCCCTCTCAAAGAATCCTCACATCAGAGCCGTGGGCACTACACCGCCCCGACATAGCTCCGTACTCTCGTGCCGATCAAGAAGTTCAGAGCGCCGTAGTTATGTTGGCACACAAATGATGGCCACACAAACAGCCAAGCTCGTGCCACCAGAGTGTGCCAGATCTCAAAGTGTCGTGCGCTCTGTGGTCGTGAGTTTTTGGCACTGGTCCCCATGCTTTACTGTGGCTTATCGAAAGTGCAGTACCGTGACTTTTTAAAATGATGTAGAGAATTTTCCGGGTTATGCATGTGACCCTTCGTAATCGCTGAGCTATAAAGAGCCATGGCGGGACATAGCCGTATTATGGTACGAGAGTTGGGAAAGGTCTCGAGGAGAGATTTTGCCTCCGACCTAGTCTAGCTTCTCGGAGGCTTTTCGACCGTTACTTGTTACGAGAGATCCGGGGTAGGCTCCTGGATGGATCAATTTTTACATTTAGAGCAAGGGGCGAGAGCTGCATTTGAGAATATGCCTTACGCTTTGACTCCTTAGCCCACTATGTCTGGGCCTCTTTGTCGATACTATGCCGTCCGTAGTTCACAGATGCATAAGGGGCTGGAACCTGCATCACATTGAAGCATGCATGACGGCTACGTTATGAGAGGATATGGATATTGCCCGGCATGTGCCTTTGCTTAGACTATTGAGGGCCTTATGCAGCAACAATAGGGCAGTAGACAAAGATGACGTGATCGCCGCCAGATGCATCGACGATGGCGCAGAGGGAGGTTCAAAGAGGAGGACCCAGCCCCGATTGTCGACAAACCCCTGCACTCCACCGCCACCACAACAACAAAGAAATGAGGCAGATTTTGCTCATCAAGGGCGCTTCAAAGTCTCGGTGGCAAGCTTCGAACAGAGATTCTCTGCAGCTGGTAGAGGGGAGAGCAGTATGTATTTACAATTCCCTCACCTCGCCTCTAACTGCAACCGGCCTCACACCGGAGCTTGTAGATATGGATCCTCGGGGTGTTATATTTAAGTGCGTGAGGGGCACCGATGAGAGATTGTCCGGCTGCAGGACAGGAGGGCAGACAAATAAGATAGGGGATTCGCAGGCACTTAGCCCAAGAATTTCTAAGGGCGCAGTTCTCAGCCAAGCAGGTGTAGGCCGAGGTGGACGATCCTGGCCAAAGGGCTCAAGCCGTACTTATGCACTACTGTGGTGACAGATCGAGGCGTTCTGCATGTAGTAATGCATGATGACTTATCTTGCTCATGCCTCGCTGGCGTGCTAATTGATCCAGATCCACTCTATCATATATTACCCCATTTAGCCGAAAGTTTAATATCGCACTGTATATTACAACAAATTAGATTCACCTGTTTATGACTCTATTATACGTGCGTAATTTACCGAGGGTGTACAGAGAGGTTGCCGATCACCGCACTGTAGATCTGGTAGAGTTGGGTGTTCTGGGTTGATTTCGAAGTGCCGTAATGGGTATGGATTGCTAGTGCCTTGCCATGCCAATGTAGAATGTTGGACCAAGATGTAACTATCACTTTCTGTGGAAGAAGGCGAGAGTGGAAAGGCACACAGCCTATGCCAAAGGTATAGGCTTTATTTCCTACCTTCAAAGTAGAGAAATTGATAGCTAAGGGATGTATTTACCACCTAGTCGTGGTTCGTGATGTTCGGCGTAGCCTCCGACCTCCACTGCTTCGTGGTGAATGAATTTCGATGTGTTTCCAGATGAGTTACTCGGTATTCCCCTAAAGGGAAATAGATTTTGCTATCGACTTGCTACTGTGCACTCGCACTCCATATCGATTCCTCCCTATCGTATGGCTCCGCAACCTGCAGAGTTAAAGGAGCAATGGAAAGATTTGCTAGATAAAGAGCCACTGTGCCGAGTACTTTCACCGTGGGCGCGCCGCCTATTTCAGGAGTGAAAGATGGCCTTACCCGGTATAGATTATCGGTAGCCGAATAAAGCTGCGTTGAAGAATAAGTATCCGCTTCCTGCATTAGATGACTTGTTTGATCAAGCATGTGGAGCCGACATTTCTCCAAGATTGACGGCGGTCCTGGATATCATCGTTCTGGTACGTGAAAGAGACATTCCCAAAACGACATTCAGGACCGGATATGGACACTTTGAATTTCTAGTTATGTCTATTAGACGAATGCCCCAAGAATATTTATGACCCGATGAATAGTATTTTTCGCATTCATACTGACCTGTTCGTGATAGTGTCTATTGATGATATTCTCGGGTGTATTCTCGCCCGGAAGGCATCACCATGCTCATTTACTGACAAAGGTCTGCATTCTTAGGGACCGCATGATATGCTAAATTCTCCAAGTGTGAATTCTCGGGCTTAACTCAAGAGGGCCTTCTTGGGGCACATTGTGTCGGATAGCCGGTATACAAAGGATACGTAGAAAATAGCTAGCTTAAAACATGGCCTAGGCCTACCACTCCCACCGAAGTCCGCAGCCTCTTTATGGGGTTAGCAGGGTATTACAGGAGGTTTGTTGAAGGGTCTTACTATAGCGGCACCTCGACTAAACTAATGCGTAAAGCAGCAAAGTTTCAAGGGACAGAGGTGCAGCGAGCAGAGCTTCCAGGAATCAAAGATCATTAACCTCCGCCCAGCTGCTAGTATCATTTAAGGTACGTAAGGTTATTCAGTATATTGCGATGCATCGCGTTGGGTTGGGTTGTGTGTTGATGCAAAGATGGTAAGGTGATTGCATACGCTTTCTAGACAAACTCGAGGAAACACGAAAAGAATTACCTTACCCACGACTGGAGTTAGCCGCAAGTTGGATCCACGCCTTAAAGATATGGAGACATTACTAGAGTGGCTGCCCATGTTGATATTTTCATGCATCACAAGAGCCTACAAGATATCTTCACCCACAGGAGTTGAATCTCGCGACGCCGCGCTGGTTGAGCATAAAGACTATGACGTGGATATTTGCACCACCTTGAAAAGCCAACGAGGGCAGATGCTCACTGGTAAGTCACCGGGAAGTTTGGCGATTTGCATCCCGAGCAACTGGAATTGGTCGTGAGATACATCGCTAGGGCTGCCCTAGCTGTTCGTGTAACAGGCAGAGGATAACAAAGTGGTAATTCAGAACACCGTTGTGTCATCATTAGTCATGGAAGTGAAAGAACGACAATATGAAGATCCCCAACTTGATCCACTTTAAGGACAAGATTCCAAGCAGGGAAAGCGCGATTTTGTAGATAATGTAGGATGGAGTGCCGCGATGTAAAGGCCGTCTCGTGGTTCCGCGTATGTTTCGTGGCTCCGCCAACAGATTATGAATGAGGGACATTACGCCCGCTATTCTCTTCACCCCGACGCGACGAAAATGTACCATGATATCAAGGAGAACCATCACCGGTGGCCGTGCATGAAAAGAGAAACCGCCGAATTTGTAGCCCAAAGGTCCTAACCGGCCAACAAGTGAAAGCAGAACATCGAAACTGTGCGGGTTAACTCAGATATAAATTATGGTTTCTCTCGGAAATGGGAAGCAAAGAATATGGATTTTGTAAGGTGGATTACCCCGTACTAAACACAAATACGATTCTATATTGGGTGATAGTAGATAGATTGACAAAAATCACTTATTTCGCTAGTGAGAACTACTTTTCATCCGAAGATTATGCCGAGTTGTATATTAGAGAAATAGCCGATTGCACGGAGTGCCAAGATCATTATTTTGCATGCAGGAGCACAGTTTATGGCTAGATTTTGGCAAATGCTTTAGAGAGGTCCTGGGAACGCTAGACACTTGTGCACAACATTCCACCCTCAAACAGACAAGGAAGCCGAACGCACTATTCGGACGCCGAGACATGCCGCAGCCTGCAAAGTGATTTTGGAGGTAGGCCGACGAGCATTTGCCGTTAATTGCGTTTGCTTATAGTCAATAGCTATCACTCAACTATCCAAACGGCGCTTTCGAGGCATTATACGGAAAATGTAGATCACCGGCTATCGGGTGGAAGTAGAGAATCGTTGATTGGGCCGTGGACATTACTCAGCAAGCCAAAGGAGAAGGTAAAGCTTATCGTAGAACGCCATCGACCGCACGCAGCCGCAAGTCGTATGAAGATGTGCTACAGAGATCTGGAATTTGATGTCAATGATCGGGTATTTTGAAAGTATCACCGATGAAAGGAGGATGAGATTTGGCAAGAAAGGTAAGCCTGCCCAAGATTTGTCGGGCCTTAATGTATTCGCCGGGCTAGTCAGGCCAAGTGGCATATGAGTTGAACTTGCTTCCACTAGAATCCGTTCATCCGGTCTTTCATGTATCTATGCGGAGGAAATGCATAGGAGACCCGTCCAGAGCAGCCCCATCTGTGATATCCAAAGTTACTTTTAAGAGTCAAGTCGGCGAAGAGGTTCCAATAGCGTATCTTAGACAAGTATTGCATCCGTGAGATTGAGGACCAAAGATATTGCGCTCACAAAGTAATCGTGGCGAACAGAACCGAGAAGAGATGATTTGGGAGGCGGAAAGATACGGTTATCCTCATTTATTTCAAGCCTAGTCGCGACGTGTATGTTAGTATTGTTACTTATGCAAAGGCCTTATAGTTTATATATGTAAGTGAAATGATCAACTTAATCATTTTGTGGAAAGTACTATAGTATTGTGGAGTACCGTATTGGACTTTTATATATTTGTTGTGTTTTTGGGATAGTCCATATTGCATGGGAAACTCACAAATTTTTTGTAGAAATGTTGAGTTAGTTTATGTGTCCTCTAGATAAAAGTTGGTATCTGAGACATGTTCTTAAGGAGAATGTTACACTCGTAAATTCCCGTATATAGATGGCCTATTTGCGTGCTGGTTAAGCATATTTGAAAGTCATACATGCTAGAAAAAAAGGCCTTTGAGAAAAACATTGATAAGAAATCCCGGGCCGAATCCATCACTAAGAGCCGGGCAAGAGCCCCTCCGCGATGGCAATGTGTCACGCCTGAGGTGGACCTCAGCATTGGCTCCGTGACACGTTGGCCTTGATCGTGCACAAGTATATAAAGCCCCACTTCGGTTTTAATTGATTAAATCATCTAATAATTTCCAGAACCGCGAGAGAACAGAGAGGGTACGAAGTTGGTGATAATATATCGCTCAATTACCAACGTAGACCAAATCTAAATTAACTCGCATACCGAGGTATTTAGTACAGAGACATTCCCACGATTTAGTTTCGTGAAATTCGGCCGAATCGTCGTGCTACCGAATTAAGGTAAGTAGAATTGCTCCAAATTAGTGTCAATGTGCTCCTCAGCTCCGAAAGTGAATACTTCTCCCTTCCGACTTTCGAGAAATAGCAGATTTTCGATCCGCTGATAATCAAGTTTAGGCTATAAATATATCGAAAGTGACGTTGTCTTTCAGAATAGTGATGTATTTAGCATGAATTGATGTGTATGTGAATGTAGTTGGGAGAAATAGCTGAGGCATCGACTGAGTTTGTCCGGAGAAGTCGAATAACTCGAGGTTAAGGCAAACCGCCTTCGGTGTTGCAGCTTTAGCCTTAGAGACACATAGTAAACTCCGTAACAAAATTCCCGAAGTTGAATGTTAAGTATTGCAGTGCCCGTGAGGTCCGGGCTTGCGTTGTTATATCGTACCTACCCGAAAGCCGGCAAAGCATGCGCCAAAATGGTGAGTTAGCATTCCACTCAAGATAGCCTAAAGATACATTTAGCAAGCATGTTTTAGGAATAATGTGGCATATAAATCGGTATCACGTTAGTGTGCAAAATCAAATAGATGATAGTATCTCCGTTATTGTATTAGCCATTCGTATGTATGATATCTTGGCTACAACATTATCCAAATGCATGCATATTATCTTAAGGCGCATTAGCCTTGCGCTAGGATAAAGATCAAGGACGCATAAAGCAAAGAAAAGAATCAAGATAATACGCAGTGAGACTAAATAAGAATCAGGAATTCGATAGTATTTTTCAGCTAAACATGCTTGCTATTTATGTGCCTATTGTTTGTCGAGACTTGGCCAGAGCCTGTGAGGGCACCCTTGAGCCGCTCCTCTCCGCCCTGGGTAATCTGTTTACCGAGCGGGTGGGTTTACGTCTACCCAAGGAGTGGCATACTGTCCCCAGTTTGACGAAGATGGGATGAAGCTTTCCTATATCGCCGGCCAACATTATTATACATGTAAAGCCCCGTTATGCGACTAGCGCCAGGAGCATGCATGATAGCGCTTCGATATGTATACAGTACAGAGTCCTCCGAATCCCGACATCACGGTTATTTATATCAGAGGTTGGTGGCCCGAGATGAGACTCAGGCCTGGGCAGGTGCTTGTAGTTAGTAGATGAGCAGAGTGACTTATTTTTTGGCCGGTTTTGACCCTAGTGGGGGATATAGATTGTTTCGTTTTGCTTGCGCCATCCTAATGCATGGGGTTGGTATTGGCTCGTTGCTATATATATGTATTTATGTGCTATATACTTAAGCACAGACAGCGTACCGCCGCCTACATGTGTACGCCCGCCCTATCGCATTTGGAAGGTTTGATCCAGCCTATATCGCCGCATTCAGCTATCCCCGCTATGCGTAGTTGCTAGTTATGTTTTCTGGTATTCGCTGTATTCAATTGAGCTTTGGCATGGTCGCATTCGCGGGTACTAACGCCCATTGGGGCATTGCATTATTTCTGCCTCGCAGTGTACTAATAGATGAGTGGTGCCATCCCCTCGTGGATTCCACTGGCCTATAGCCGCCCTCACATCCGGAGCCCGATATTCAGAGGTGTGGCTCTTTTTCTTTTATTGCATGCATGGGTGGGGTCGGGCCCCGTCCCCGACTCATTTCTACTATTACTCATGTGAGGCTTGCAGATTGTAAGGGCATTCATTTCCCGTGGCCGCTTGAGCCATGGCCGCGCGTGAGGCCGTGCATTGTATTCAGCTTGTTTAGTATTCTTGTTTATCTGGGCTTCTGTGGGGCCATAGTTTGATAGTAGTGGGTAACTCTAAGTTTGGCCACGAAGTTGTCTGCATCTCCTATGTTGAGTTTCATGACTAGATAAAGATGGTGGCCTTAGTCGGCTCGCACAGGTTCCTTGTTATGAGTATGTTTCGGTTAGCTTGCCATAGGCACAGGTGGCGTAGGCCTGGCCACTGAGGCCGTGCTTGGCACTCAAGCATAGCCCTTGTTTTAAATCGTAAATAGAGCTAGCCAGGCACCAGATGTGCTTAGGCTCACCAGTTAGCAGTCCAGGTCCTACTAGGGCATCAGGTGCCAGTCATACCCCCCAAGGTGGGGCGTGACAGTGAGTTAGCCATGAAAATAGTGCCGAAGATAGGCAATGACACATAGACTTGAAATTCATGAAAATCATGCGAAATGGAGTAAATTATCATAACTTGTAAATCATAGATTCACGAGAGATTCTAGTAGAAAATATGTGATCATAATCATAACATATGGATTGAATCATAATAGACGTGAATTCATAAAAGATCCTAAGAGATGTCATGAGAATCGGGTTTTAACCCTAGAATTTCATCAAAACATGATTGGAGACTTGAATTCACGATATAAAGGTGAAATTTGGCATGAGGGTGTATGGAATCCCCTATTCATGACCCCACATACCTTATATTTAGCCTCATATGTATAAACATAAAGCCACAATCCTCTTATAATGTCAATCTGTACAATTTTATGGGTAGGAACTATAATAAATAACTTAACGACAAAATCCAAGTCATAGAGGCATTTCATCGAAGACTCGGAGGGCATAGAAAATTCAAGCCTCTTATGAGTGGGGTGTCCTAATACCCACATTTTTCGATATCCTCTTAGCAGTTAGTAACCATTAGAATTCCAACCAAAACAACCACATCCATCCTCAACACCAAAATAGTCACATAAACCCTAACCCTAGGTCATCACATGAACTCCTCATGGCTTTCTAGCATTGTCCCATGAGTCCTGACCTTAGAACATACCTAAGGAGTAGAAAAAAAATGCTCATGTAAGGTTTTTGGAGAGTTAATTACCTTGGAGGAAGGAGGAGTGCTCTAGATTTCAAGTCTTTGAACTCAAAGATTGTTCTTGACCTTACTAGAGATAGGAAGATGCTTTTGATGTTAGAATAATGAATAAATTCATGAATTTATGTTGTGATAGGTTGGAGAATTCTTTCCTATAATTAGGAGGGTTGAAGAGAGCTCTTGGAACTGATAGGGTTGATCTAGAGGCGGAACAATGCCAAAAAAATCATTTAAGGTGAATTTTAAAAGCCTTGAAACCCCTATGTGACGCCCCAAGTTATGGGCTATCAACTTGCCCGTCACTTTGGGGTGGAATTTTGAAGCTTCTAGTTAAGGTTAACAGAGCAATCTTGATAGGACGTCAGGTGCTTGACGGGCTGTCATTCTTCCCGTCACACCTAATAGTGCTCCACTAAATTGCTCATAACTTCTTACACTGAATTTCGATTGACACAAGGTCAGATGTGTTGGAAATAAGACACATAGAGATTAAATTTAATATGTTGAATCACCTAGAATAACTTTGTAAATTAGGAGTTATGGTCATTTGAAGTTGACCCTTGTAAGAACTTATACGAAAACTCAATCGATAAGAAGACTCTCAACTCAACTTTGTGCTAGAGGTTCCTTATGACCTTAATTTGTATCCAATGCACTTTTTACACTTAAGAATTGATCTTAACATCTAGTTCTCATAAGACTTTAGTCAGGTTGGGGATTATATATATTTCTAGACGGCTTCAAACTTAGCCTGACAGTTTGAGGCATTAAAATATCTCAACCCACGAGTCTTATGTCTAGTCTTAGGGACTTTTAGGGTGTTAAATTATCTTCCTATTGGGAACATTTTTCCTCGAATGTAGATTAAGCATATGGAAAGGATAGAGAAGGAACTGCAAACCCAATACTGAATAACCATAGCTAAAAATTAACGGAGTGACGGAGTTTAGACTAAGATGCATGGCTGAACCGAATTCATGAAACATACATGCATGCTATGACATGAAAGGAATTGAGAGACACGAACTTTTCCTGAAACTGAATAGAGTACTAAGGAGGAAACTGGTATCTCATTCTAGAACTAAGCCGGACGGGAAAAGTTATGGGTATCTATCCATTATATCTCATCGGCTTCCCACATAGCTCCCTCAACTAGCTGATTCCTCTATAAAACCTTCACTAACACTACCTTTTTGTTCCTCAACTACCAAACTTGATGATAAAGGTTCTCAACTGGAACCTCTTTATTGGTAGGGCTGTTCTTCACACCAACGCTCTCTATTGGAACAACTAGAGCTGGGTCCTCGATGCATTTTTTCAATGAGGACACATGAAAAACTGGATGTATCAAAGCTAACTCCGCCGGTAGCTCCATCTCATAGGCTACATTGCCAACACAACTTAGAGTCATATCAGGGACTAAGTTTTCCCTTCTTGCCAATCCTCATAACTCCCTTCATGGAAGACACCTTCAGAATCACCTAATCATCAATTTTGAACTCAAGAACTCTCCTCCTCACATCCGCATAAAATTTTTGATGACTCTGAGTTATTTTCAGCCTTTCTCCAATAAGATGAACCTTCTCCATAGCCTCATGGACTGACTCTAGACATAGCTTCACCTACCTCAAACCAACCAATAGGTGATCTACACCTCTGCCCATAAAGAGCCTTAAATGGAGCCATCCGAATACTCGAATGGTAACTGTTGTTATAGCAAATTCGATGAGAGGTAAATGATCATCCCAACTACCTTTGAAATCAATCACATAAGCTCTTAACATATCCTCTAATATCTGAATGGTCCACTCGGCTTGACCATCTGACTGTGGGTGAAAAGTTATGCTAAGCTTCACCTGAGCACCAAGACCCTTTTGAAACAACCTCCAAACCTGAGAGTTGAATTGAGTACCCCCAACTGAGATGATAGACAATGAAACCCAATGCAATCGGGATAAATATCGAATGTATAATCTAGCCTAATCCTCGGCTGAGCTCGTAGTCTTAGCCAATAAGAAATGTGCTAACTTGGTTATCCAGTCCATTATTACCGATATAGAATCTTACTGCCAACGTGTTCAAGGAAATCCAGTGATGAAATCCATATTCCTCTCTTCTCTCCCCCAAGCAGGAATACTTGATATCCTATAGCATACCTTCTGGCCCTTAATGCTTAACCTTTCCAGCCTACACTCCTCGCTCGAGCTCCTATTTATACTAAAGTTTGAGTCCAATGACATACCTCAACCACGTTCAAGCCTAACTTGACCACACCTCCAGCAACCTGGAGTTATCCACTAAGAACATTACTTCCCTCTTAACAAGAAAGTCACACAAGTTCGAGCTCTAATCAAGAAGTCACTAGTCACACTATGCTATGGTCTACCTGTACATCACCACCTCATTCAAGCCTATCACTTATGATTGTCCAATGTCTCCTTGTAGCTAATGCTATTCAAGAATTCCCCTATCTCCTAGGAAGGGCTAATAACTGCGCTTCATAAACTTCTACATGCCTGGAACCTATAGCATAAATAGAGAGTTATTCTGAACGTACACGTTGTGACCATCATTTCCATCACGGGTGAACGTGCATAGGTCTTAAAGGAAAGAACTACAAGCACGAATCATTCAAGGAATCCAAAATCGATATATGCATGATATGGAATGATCTTATGAGCCGTTAAGGAGAGTAGTACTAATCGAGTTCATAAGGCTGGGCATACTGTGAAACATGATTTTACATACATGAAGAGTTTCATGACGTGAGGCTGATATTCATAGAGTCATGGAATAAGACTAACGTCACTGATTGATGTGATTGACTATCATCTTGGGAATTCGAACATAATCATGAGTAAAGCGTAGCATCGACTGAAACATAAGGGAAAACATCTGAATAGGAATGGGTCGACATCTCCTAGAGATTATTTTTGGAACTTCCTTATTAGAAACAACTCAAGATTTGACTTTGCCTTTCGACTTACCATATCCCACTTAGTTTAAAGCTATCATTTTAAGGCTCTTAGATCCTTTCTTAAGGCTAGGCTAACATTGCTAGCTCCTGACTTCCCATTTACCTCTAAAGCTATCGCTGAAGACTTCTCATTTTACACCATCTACAAGACAAGTCTCATACTAGAATGTTAAAAGGAGTTTTTACACTTTACTCTACGTCCCAAAGTAATACATATATAAGTATAAACCTATGTTGGCGCGTAATTCTGAGGCATAGGGTGATCGAACCTTAGCCTACTCGGTGCGAGACACTACTCCTAAAAACATGCATATGCATTCCAGCGTTTTTCAATGAAGCTTACCATCGTCAATTGACAAAGCTAAATAATCAAATATATCTCAGATCTGAAATCATGCATACAAGAAGCTTTAACTCAGACCATACCACAAGCTAAAAGATAATTGGGAGTCTTCGCTCCAAAACTATATGGTAAGCTTAATTCAAGAAATCGTAAATCATACTTGAATATGTGGGTATTGCCTAATACTTTCACATTCTTGAAAAATACTCAATTCACATCGAAAACATGATTATAAACATGGGTAGCTTGAAAACATGCTTTTCATCATAATATCTCATCATAATCATACATTCATCATAAATCTCATCTTTCATGAACTTCTCATCAATGGACTTTTTAATTCATAAAACATGAAACATGATTTTAAATGAAAATAATACAAAACTTTCCCATGAATCATAACTCTATAGTAGAAACATATTTGAATCATAACCATATAGCGAAATTAGGAATTTCATGCATTGGGTTAAAACCCCATAGATTTGACATAGGAAATTCATGATTTAGAGAGGGATTGGGCATGGGTGTGAAAGGATTCAACCATTCATAACCCTACATACCTGATTATAGCTGATTCTTACACTTCCTTGAATGCCCAAGAAGAATTGAAGAGAATTTGAAGAAAAACAAGCTTGATCACCCCCTTTAACCTTCTATCTTTGATGCATGAATGAAAATAGCCTAAAATGAACTTAACCCTCTTAAAAGACATCATTCATAACTTAAAACGACGTAGTTTATGCCTTAGGACCTTAGGAATTATGGAAAAGCCCTTACTAAATTCGCAAAAAATAACTGCCAGTAAGTCCCCACGAGGTACATGACGACTCATCACCACTGGTCACGACCCGTGGAATCGTCTGTCAAGTACACTGCTTATCCAGTCATCTGGGCTCTTCACAGGTGACTCAACAATTCGTTACTGGTGACCATGACTCGTGGTCACCACTCGTCATGTGCACTGCCTTCTTCTTTTCCCTTATCAATCACCACTTCCCACGACTAACTTAACGAGTCGTGGGGCCTGGCCATGACTTGTGGTCATGTCCGTGGGGATCCATATTTCCAAATTCCAATATCATGTTCTTATCCTTGGTGTGCCCGCAAGTGTACGGGTCGTGCAAGTAATATAGTGGGTCTTTTTAAGAACTGGAATGTCAAACCCACAGGGACTGGGCCCATTCCTCTAACTACCCATTTTCTAGTGTGATCTTAAATATCTAAAGTGTTGGTGATAGACATTTTCGTTTGAAGAATAATTAAGTCTAAGTTTGGGTCAACGGGTATTAAAGTGCTTAGAACAACATAGAGTTAAAATCGAGATAATCATCGATAATACGATTTGCAATGGAATAAGTATAGGACTATCAATTGTTGTTTCATAATTAAATTGCATGCTCATGGTCTTTCGAGCCTCTAAACACGGCAATCTAGCCTCACTACATCATTGTGAGTGAGGAGTTTAATTTTCTAGTCGCGGGCAATCAATTATGTTGTGGTTTACGGAAATGATTAGGAACTTTCGTACGTCTAACCATTTAACTCAACAGCCTCCACAACTACTTCTTCGAGTGGTGATGTGACATCCCAAATTGGTCTTTCATAACCCCGTGTGTTAACCAAGCAAGGTGTTAGGTATATTTCTGGCCAAACAGACCTCTCCGAGATTACTTCATGCTCTACATTCTCATGTATCCACGACCTAGGTAATGCCTTGTCAGCTATTTCCCAAGCTAACAAATATTCGTTCATGGTGATCAATCATTAAAACAACCAACAAATCGAATGCAAGACGAAACAACAATCAATAACAATTCCAAACAATATCATAAAATTACAAATCATAAATCTATGGCTTCAACCCTAGAGGAAGGTTCTTGCCATTCATGTTAGTGAAACTAACGTTAATCTACTCTAATCTACTATTAGAAACTGTACTTACATGAGGGTGGTAGATGAGAAGGGAATTTGATAAACCCTAGATGAGTTCTCCCACTTCTCCCTTCACTCTATGCGGTTTTCCAGAATAAAATCGTGACCAAATGGAATTAGAATAAGGGTCCTATTTTGCAAACAATGGAGCGTGCATAATTTGGCCTGTCGTGGAACGGCTCCGTGTCACGGAGTATGTCGCGGAGCACTGCCTCCATGACACAGAGGCATCCACAGCTCACTGGAAAACAACCGAATCGGCCTCGAGCACCTTGCCGCGATGGCATGATGGCACGCTGCTTGGGCAGCGTGACACACACCCTTGGTGTGAGCCACACCCTGCCGTGGCGCGTTGCCAACACGCAGGGGGCTGTCTTGGGCAGCCGCCTGCCGTGGCGTTGCCGACGCGCAGGTGGGCTGTTTGAGCCTCTCCCCTCTTTGCGAAACGTTCGCGTGTTTATTTCCTTCTCCAAGCCTCTACTTTACCAACTCATGAATTAGCTCCTCAAAAGTCATCAAAAACCTACAAAACAAGGCTAATCATGTTGGTTAGCACATATCTTCACATTTATATAAAATCACATGAAAATGTATCAAATAGCTTAGACAACACGACTAATTTAAGTTATAAGCGTATCACGGGCCCTATGTTATTTCCCGTGATCACCAACCCACACTTAAAGCCTTGTTAGGTCCTCGAACAACCCTTACATATCATGCATATGGAGGTCACATAACTAATTTAGCAAGATAATTCGAGCTACGGCTATAATGATTACGTAAGATACAAGTTAAAAAATAGAGACATGCTATGAAATACAACTATGTTAAGACTTCTTAACCTCAGAATCGACTCCCTCAAACTTCAAACTCATACCAAATCAACTGATTAAGAAATCCCACATAATGAATTTTATCCTTCCTTAAAACATATGCCCTCTCACGGAAGAGTTACCAATCACGCAAAAATAATTTTTACATGTAGCAACTGTGTGGGTATATAAAAAGAATTACACTCACTCTCAACAAAGAGTCAAATGCTTCATGTCATGACCCATAAGCTTGCCCCTTGGTGTTTTACTTCACTAATTTGAGGATGTATGAATGTAAGATCAAGTAGAATTTGTGGTTGTAACGTAACTCAGGTACAGGTAGGTACTATTATGTCGATGTGTGACTATCTCCTAAGCTTTTAATACATCACGCCCTCGCATGGCGAACTTTCCTTCCTTACTTCCTTTTTATCCTTGAGGTTTCTTTTTCCTCTTTTGTTTCCCCTTTTATTTAGCACTTTTGACTTGTCAGTAATGAGCTCTATAAATAATTTTCATTACTTTGTTTTCTTACTCCTGTGATGATCAACCCCTTCTACACAAGTGCACCTTTGTCCTTTCTCCAACTTCTACAACTTGCTACTTTTCCTTTCTTTTCCTCACTTTTGCTCCTTACTCTTTCCAGATATTTCTTCTTCAAGCGCTTAGAACTTGGGTCATTAAGAGTTAATGAAAGAAAAGGTTTGAAGCATGTTGCGGCTATCAAAGAATAGGCACAAGGCTCAACGGGGCTAACTAGGATTATTTTTCAAAGGTAGGTAAAACGAGGATAAAAATTGGGTTAATTCAATGCCTAAATCATCTCCTACACTTGCATCCTTCATTTCGCTTCATACACACACACCCAGGCAAGTTCTAGACAATCCACAATAGCATGAATATAAAATTACACTCACTGCACATGCTCAATTCAAGACACATTCAGCAGACTCTTACTCAGCTAATCACAGAATTCAAACATTAAGCTTCAATTATATTGAGTCAAATTCAAGAGCCTAAGTGTCTCAAACAAGTTATACACTTGCATGCTTCAACAACGAACATACTTACCTCTCACAATCATATATAGCACATAACAAGAACATCAAGCATCCATTAGCTATGGGTTTCAAAAACCAGACATCTATCGACTAATTTTCCTCCAGACGGTCGTCATCCATCCCATCGTGGGAAACAGTCCCTAACTATGACTAAAAACATTATATCTGAGACAAATAAAAATAAAAAAATAAAATTTTATTCTTGGTTCAAAGACCCCATCCGGAAAGAACCGAAAAGAAAAACCAACGAATGAATTCATGCCTTGACTCCAAAAGCTTTTCAAATTTTTCTGTTTTTATCACACAAGCATTACCTTCACCAACAATTTGTTAGGCACAAAAATTTTGAAATTTCATTGAGATTTCCCTACTTCCCCATAAATCATGCTATGTCCCCATAGCATCAAATTAGCATTTCAAGAGGGTGAAAATACTCCACTGAGGCCTTTAGGCCTGGCCCCAATATGTTTTCCTTAGCACACGGTGGTGTTCGACCCCACTTTCCTCTTCAATGCTTCCTAGCTTCCTCCTCGAGGGTACTCAGACTTCCCTCTACCTGTGCCTAACTTTCCACCAAAAGAGACTTACAAACAAACAAATTAAAATAACAAGATCCAAACAAAAATAAAATTTTCGAGTTGTACGAGAGTAACCTTGGGTTGCCTCCCAAGCAACACTGCTGTTTTACGTCGTGGCACGACGGACTTGCCACAGGACATCCTCATACCTGGGTTCTCCTTCCGAACCATCTTCTTTAACTTTTGCTGTTTAGAAACAGCCTCCCACTGTTCCTCCCTTTCTCCAACTTCTTCTCCAATTTAAGAATGCTATCAGACTTGGGTTGAACAATTGATATTGCCTTTGGCCGTGCGCGTGGACTCTTCACCCCACACTCATCCTCTGCCAACACACTAACTTGACAAAGGTTTCTGTAGTGTGTGGATGGGTTTATTTCTTGGTAGACACGGAATTTCTTCTTCATCCTCGACCCTTATTTTGGGGTCCCTTCTTTTAAATCAATCACCGCTCCTCCCGGTGGCCAGAATGGCCGTCATGATTAGGGGTACCTGGTCATCAACCTGGAAATCTAAAACAATAAAATCAGCAGGTATAATAAATTTACCTACTTTGATGAAGGTCCTCTATGATTCCATTCGGTGCCCTCGCGACTTATCCGCCACCTGCAGCATCAATCTTGTCGGTCTCGGTTTTCCAAACCCGATTGAATAAAGATAGGGGCATTAGGTTAGCTGTTCTTCCTAAATCACACAAAGCCGGATCACTTCAGCTTTACCAATTTGTATATGGGGAGGGCAAACTCTTGAGATCTTGACTTCTTTGGCATTTTGCTCAATACTGCTGACTGCACTCCTCGGTTAGTGCTACGGACGTCCACCAATCTAACTTTGTTCGCCATCACATCCTTAAGTGATCTTTAGCATACTTGGGCATTCCCTAAAGACATCAATAAGAGGCAATTTATGTGAAGTTCTTTGAAAGTCTCAGAGAACTTTTTGAAGTATTCTCCTCCTTTCTTTTTGAATCTCTGGGAAGGGTGGTGGTGGTCTTTGTGCTGGCTGCAATGAAGGTTGCGCATTTTGTTGTCCAGCACCCTGATTTTCTCCAGTATCAGTGGATGGTCCTGGTCTTACCAACTCCGGCTGCACCTCTCTTCTCAACTCTTTATATACTGCATCAAGCTAGCGCCTTCCGCTTCTATGGCCCAGTGGCATTGATGCGCGGGGGTTAGGATCTGTGTCACATGGTAATCCCCCTTGCGGCCTCATGTTTTGAGCAGCTGCTATTTGACCCACTTGTTTTCAAGATTTCGGGTGGCTACTTGCTGATTCATTAAGTCTGCTGCCATCCTCGCTTGATTTTACGCTAAGCGATTAGGTCTCCATAATTTTCTCGGTGCTTTACTCAATGCAGTGCTACTATGCCATTCAATACACTATTCTGCTGATACTGATGTTCTTGAGGTTGCATAAAATTCTGCTTTTGGTTTCCACCCAAGAAATTCGGGTGGCCCTGCCAATTTCTGTTGGAGTTGTTTGAAATTCTGATTCCCTTTGCACATTCCCAACAAAATTGGTGATTAGGATGGATCCACAGTTACATTGTGCCACATTATTACCACAAATTTCACCAACTCGGAGCTTGCTTATGAAAGCGCATTAACCTGGCGGTGTTGGTGCATACCGATTTATTGAACTGAGTCAACATTTGATGTTGAAACAAGCTAACTGTGCTGCCAAGGCATTCAAACCATCACCAACACATCCAACCACAGTCTTCTTCCACCTCTTGATGACTGTTTGTGCCCTCTTGGATTTCCTTGTGCAATTCTATTCAACAAAGTGTACAACTCATCATACGTCTTCTCAAGGCTTGCCCACCGATGCAGAGTCTAGTAATATTTTATTGTGTGGGTCTAGACTTTCTACAAGGTATGGGCCAGCACTTCATTTGGGAGAGATTCTTGATGATGGGGCGGTCCTCTCAACAATGACTTGAATCTTTCCAGCCATATATAAGTTCTCATCGAACTACACTTGAAGCTGAGTATTTAACTTCTCAACTTTGCAGTCTTGCCTGAAGGAAAGAATCTGATAAGGAACTTTCTGACCCAGTCATCATGAAGTAATGGAGTTCGGTAGCTCGACCTTCAGCACTTTTTCACCTCCTCCCAACAATGAAAATGGGAAGAGGGTTAAGCGGACATAATATGGACACGCCGGTGGAACAAACGTATCATCTAATCTCAAGAAAGCTCTGTAAATTTCTTTTGGGTCCTCATGTGCCATTCAATTGAAGCTGACCACTAGAATGTACTGACTGCACCATATTCTGTTTAAGCTCAAAAGTTCCCTCCAGGAACTCCGGTTTACGGATACTAGAGGTCACATTCGTCGCTAGTGGGATTGCCATACATGAACTGGTCTTTTCTGTGCTTCCGATGACAATTGTTCTTGTCCTGCGGGTGGTTCTTGTTGTACCTTTTCTCGAAGTCTCTTGACTTTTGCTCTAGAGCTATTCTCCTTTGCAAATGGATTTGACGTTCGAGGTTCAAGCAGCGGTTCCACAAGCTCTCTATTCTAGCCAGCTCGGCAGGACAACCTGTCACCTGCAAATAGACAGACTAAGACCAAGTTTCTCAACATAAGGAAAATTTTTAAATCACACAAAAACAGATTAATTATCAAAACCGCACGGTCAAACAGCGCCAAAAACTGATGAGCCCGCAAAAGTGCAGGTGTGCAAGTAATATAGTGGCTCTTTTTAAGAACCGAATGTCGAACCCACAGGGACTGGACCCATTCCTCTAACTACCCATTTTCTAGTGTGGTCTTAAATATCTAAAGTGTTGGTGATAGACATTTTTTGTTTTGAAGAATAATTAAGTCTAAGTTTGGGTCAACGAATTGTCTTGAAAGTGCTTAGGAGCAACATAGAGTTAAAACCAGATAATCTAAATAGATAATACGATTTGCAATGGACCAAGCATGGGACTATCAATTGTTGTTTCACATAATTAGAATTGCATGCTCATGGTCTTTCGAGCCTCCCCAAGCCACGGCAATCTAGCCTCACTACATCATTGTGAGTGAGGAGTTTAATTTTTCTAGTCGCGGGCAATCAATTATGTTGTGGTTTACGGGGAAACGATTAAGGACTTTCGTACGTCTAACCATTAAACTCAACTTAGCCTCACAACTACTTCTTCGAGTGGTGATGTGACATCCCAAATTGGTCTTTCATAACCCTCGTGTGTTAACCAAGCAAGGTGTTAGGTATATTTCTATCCAAACACGGAACCTCTCCCGAGATTACTTCATGCTCCCCACATTCTCATGTCCTGACCTAGGTAATGCCTTCTCAAGCTATTTTCCAAGCTAACAAATATGCTTTCATGGTGATCAATCATTAAAACAACCAACAAATCAGAATGCAAGACGAAAACAACAATCAATAACTCAATTCCAAAACAATATCATAAAATTACAATCATAATCCATGGCTTCAACCCTAGAGGAAGGGTTCTTGCCATTCATGTTAGTGAAACTAACGTTAATCTACTCTAATCTACTATTAAACACATACTTACATGAGATTGGTAGATGAGGAAGGAATTTGATAAACCTAGATGAGTTCTCCCTTCTCCCTTCACTCTATGCAGTTTCCAGAATAAAATCGTGACCAAATGGAATTAGGAGCTAAGGGTCCTATTTATAAATAAAAATGAGACGACCATAATTTGGCCTATCGTGGAACGGCTCCTGTCTGGAGTGTATCATAGACACTGCCTCCGTGACACGGAGGCGCTCACCAGCACTGGAAAACAACCCAAAAATCAGCTTCGGCAGCACCTTGCCGCGATAACCTTGTCTTCACGCTTCTTGGGCAGCGCGTTACACCCTTGGTCGGGGAGCAACCCTGCCGTGGCACGTTGCCAACGCACGGGGGGATGTCTTGGGCAGCCTGCCTGCCGTGGCACATTACCGACGCGAGTGGAGCTGTTTTGGAGCCTCCTCTTTGCCGACGTTCGCGTGTTTATTCCTTCTCCAAGCCTCTACTTCACCAACTCATGAATTAGCTCATCAAAAGTCATCAAAAACCTACAAAACAAAGGCTAATCATGTTGTTTAGCACATATCTTCACATTTATATAAAAAATCACATGAAAATGTATCAAATAAGCTTAGAATTAACAAATAAATTTAGTTATAGCGTATCACGGGCCTATATTATTTCCCGTGATCCAATCCTCACCATGAGTCATATCAGGCTCATGGTCTACTCCCACAGGTCACCTCATGACCTATTTTGATCTAATACCAGTTTTAAGTTTTCTCTATTCAATTCTCGGGTCGATCTTTGGGCTTCCGAGAGGCCACTTAACAATATCTCCTACACAGAGGGAAAATTCGTCTAGAATATTGGAAAACATACATCAAAATAGAGAAATGCAATCATCTATATTCAAATACTGGTCATTTAAAGTGAAAGCAGTCGAATGACTACCTCCGATTTAAACTATGCAGCTGAACTAAATTTGTGAATGTTCATCCATATCAACATACGTAAAAAAACTTGGGCACATGAACTGAACATGGAAACCAAATGAGGTTGAAACCAAAAACTAATACCTCAAGATGGAACTAAGCCGGTAGAAAATAAATGTGGGTATCTAGCCATCATGTCCTCTTGACTTCCATGCTCCTTCAAACGTCTTTGATTCCTCCGCAAAACTTCTTCGGCTACTTCCTTGTTCCTTAGACTTCGAACTTGATGATCTAGTATTTTCACTGGAACCTCCTAATAACTAAGACTGTCTTTCAAACCGGTACTGTCCACCAGGACAACTAGAGTTGGATCATCAAACCACTTCTTTAAGAGCGATATTTGGAAAACATGATGCACACCTTGCCAACACGATCTCACTATCCGGTACGGGCCAGTATAGTGGGGATTCGGGTTTCCCCTTCTTTCTAAACCTCAGCTCCACTCCTTCATGAACCTTGAGAAATACTAATCATCAACTTGAAACTTAAGTTCTCTCTTCTTCTCCACGTGGCATAGGACTTTTGGCGAAACTGAGAGGGTTTCAAGCCTGTCCCTAACCTTCTCTAGAGCCTCATGAATTGAATCTGGTCCTATCATTGCCGCTTCACCAACCTCAAACCAACCAAATGGGGACCTACATCTCTCCGCCGATAAAGATCCTCAAACGGCGCCATCCCCAAATACTGGAATGATAGCTATTATTGTATGAAACTCGATAAGAGGCAACTGATCATCCCAACTATTCTTGAAGTCAATCACGCATTCTCTCAACGCTCTCCTCGAGTCGAATTGTCCGCTGCTCTTGACCATCCATTGTGGTGAAATGCTGTGCTTGAGCCTTTAGTACCAAGTCCTTTTGAAAGCGACTTCCAAAACTGAAGTAAATTGAGTACCTCTGTGATATAATGGAAAAGGGCACTCCATTCAATAAAACTAGCTCACGGATATATAGTTTGGCATAGTCAACTGCTAATTCGTGGTTTTGACCGGTAAAAATGGCGGCCTTGGTCAACCTGTCTACCATCCCCAAATGGTGTCATATTGTTGACGAGTGCTAGGACGACCCTGTGATGAAGTCCATGTTGATTTCTTCCATTTTTCAAGTAGGAATACTTATATCGCATACCTCCAGTCTCTGGTGCTCGACCTTAGCACTTTGACAGTTTGGACACTTAGCCACGAACTAAAAAATGTCCTTCTTCCACCACTCCACCAATAGACTTCTCATAAATCATGGTACATCATTGTCGAACCTGGATGGATAGAATACTTGAGTCCATGAGCCTCATGCAAACTTCGGCTCCTCAAATCATCCACATCGGAACATGTGTTAGCGTCCCTGTTTTAAAGAAGCACACCACATCTCCCCTTTGGAGAAGACATCTACCTTCTAATTTTGAAGCTGCTTCAACTTCAACTTTGCAAACTAGGGTCCTTATCTTGTCTAGATTTTACATCAGTCACCAATGATTATTCTGATCCGTTCTGGTAACAACACCGCCATCGATCAGTCAACAAATTCTTCAAGCCTTGGTGAGTGCTGCATCTGCAGCTCCTTCTTCCTCTCACTCCACACGAAACACACTCGCTATAGAGAGTCTGTTACCCAAGTGTGCCTTTTACATTGGCCTTACCCGGATGATAAAGCGCATCCATCGTAGATCCTTGAGTAGCTCAACCACTTCCTTTTTAAAAGATTGAGATCCTTCTGTGTAAACACATATTGTAAACTCTTATGATCCGAAAACACATCCACACGAACCTCGTACTCAAGATCATGGGTCGGGTAATTCTTCTTATAAGCCTTTAGCTGTCTGGAGGCATATGCTATAACTTTTCTATGCTATATTACACACCCAAGTCTCATCCTTGAAGCTGTCACAATACACCACGAACCATAGGTATCCTCGGGTAGGTTGCTCCTTCCGTCATTGAAAGTAAGTCAATTCACCTCAAACTCTTAAGCTCCTTCCCACCACTTGACCTCCAGACCAATTTGAATTTCCCACTTCTTTTGGGTCATTTGGTCAAAGGTGCTGCAATCAAAGAAACCTTCACGGATGTTTTTGATAGTAGCCAGATAAACCCAAGAAGCTCTAAATATCTGAAGGACTCACTGATCAAGGCAAATTCTTCTTGCTTCTATTTTTAAAGAATCCACCTTAATGCTAGCGATACCATATATTAGCATGAGTTTATCCAAAACTCACACTTGCTGGATTTGGCATATAATTGGTGATCATGAGAGTCTGCAGCACTACTCTCAAATGAGCGGCATGCTCCTCCTCGCTACGAGTATATCGGGATGTCAATAAACACAATCACAAACATATCCAAGTATGTCTTGAACACCCTGTTCATCAAGTCCATAAAAGTTGCAGGAGCATTTGTTATTCCAAAAGGAATAACAACAAACTCATAATGACCATACTACGTCCTGAAAGAGTTATCTTCAGGATATCACTCTCCCGAACTCTGAGCTGATGGTACTTGGATCTGAGATCTATCTTCGAAAAGCATTTGGCACCTTAAAGCTGGTCAAATAAATTATCAATATTGGGTAGAGGATACATGTTCTTGATGGTGACTTTGGTTTCAATTGCCGATAATCAATGCACATACGAAAGAGAACCATCTTTCTTTCAGTCAAGAGGACTGATGCACCCCATGGGGACTTGCTCGGTGTAATGAAACCTTTTATCTAATAGGTCCTTGAACTGTTCTTTCGATCCTTTTGAGCTCGGATGGAGCCATTCTATGAGAGGAATAGATATAGGCTACGTGTGGGGAAAAGGTCAATATAAATCAATTTCCCTCTCGGTACACCTAGTAAGTCATCAGGGAACACTTCTGGATACTCATACTACAGGAATTGACTGGATAGTTGGGGTTTGGACTTTATATCCTTAACCCTAACTAGATGGTACACACAACCTTTGAAATCATCATTTCTGGCCCCTTGAGGTAGGAAATGAACCGACTATAGGCACAACTGAACTACCCTTCCATAAATTGGCTCATCTCAAAATCTGAACTCTACCCGGATTCTATAATTGACTGAGGCACTTAACATGCAAATAGCCAATCCATGATGAGGATAACATTAAAAATCGTTCATGGATAACTCTATTAAATCATTGAGGTGACTTTACGAAAGATTGTGATTGGACAACCTCTATACACCCGTGTAGCTACAACTGAAGCACCTACTGGAGTAGGGCAGAGAAGGGTTCTGACAAGACTTTGGGACTGACTGCCTTGGCTTCTGGCCATATAGGTGTCACAAAATACAAGGTAGCCCCGGATCTAACAAAGCATAAACATCAATATGGAAAACTCGTAACATACCATTGACTACATTCAGGGAGACCTCCTGCTCCTAGCAGGATGCTAAGGCATAAAATCTGTTTTGTGCTGACCGCCAGCTGAACTAGTCAAACTACACCACCAATGCAGGACGTGCTGCTGGAGCTTCTGAACTAGAAGCTGGGTCTCGACCCCATCTGGCCCTTTGTCCCTACTGTTTGGAAGTTCTGAACACTTATGCCCGGAGCTTCCCACATCTGAAGAAAGCTGTTATACCAATCCAAAGATTAGACCCGAGTTGAAATGGAGAAAAACTGAAATTCTACACAGGTCACATAGTAGTTAATTAGGTGACCTTGAGAAGACCACGAGCCGTGGGAGTGCGTGGTCCAAGCAAGGAATTGACATGGCTTGGGGAAGACCACGGGCGTGACCACGAGTCGTGTGGGTGAGGTCATCCATGGCCTGACTGGGTGCTTTGTGGTTTTGGGTAGTGGGTATCACGGGTGGTGACCCCGAGTCGTGGTCAACCACCACGTTTGTGGGGTCCTTGTGGGGTCCCCCTAATGATTTTAGGCGTGTACATCACGACTCAAGGCCACAGTCTCATGGCCAGTAGGGATGAATCGTTGGGTCCCTCATTGGGACCTTGTGGAAGTCCATATTTTTTCTGCGAATTAGTGAGGGCCTTTTCGTAATTCCTAAGTTCTAAAGGCCTAAACTACGTCATTTTGGCCTATTAAAGATTGGGTTTTAAGGGGAAAACCTATCCTAAGCCTTCATTCATGCATGCAAGAGAATAAGAGGTGATCAAGGGTGATTCAAGGTTTTCTTCTTCAATTCCTTTTGGGCCTCAAGGGAGAGTAAGATTCAGCAATCTTCAGGTATGTAAGGTTACGAATGGGTGCCATTACACCCATACTTAATCTCTATGAATTTATGAAAATCTATCTAAAATCTATCTAGGTTTTAAAATCAAATTTTATTAAAACCTAATGATTTACTAGTGGGAGTTTATGTTTCATGAATCTCATTATATTCTATGGATTTTGATTAGGTTTTACAACGTATTTTTACTTATAAAATTATCAATTTCAATTTTTATTAAATTAAGCTTATCTAAGCATGATTCATGATAAGTCGATTTATGATCTTTGTAATTGATAATATTTACAAGCTCAACATGATTTATGATTTGAAAAATGAATATATTCAATTACCCATCATGATTTGATGATTTTCAAGTTATATGTATGATCTATGAGTATGCATGAAACCTATGATTCACGAATTATATTTTTGCTGAATCATGGGCCTTATGTCATGGCTAGTTCATGTATGTACAATTATATTTTATGATTATCATGATTTAACTAGACCATGAATTCTGCATGTTGCCATGTTTGAAGGAGTAGTATCAAACACCGAGTAAGTTTGGGAGGCCTAGAGTTACGCCTCGAGGATCGATAAACTACGTGCCATTATAGGTATGCTGGGACCTCCTTTGTGACTGTCCCCAGCATAATGGCCCTTTTCATGGTGATATCACACTTTTATGGTTCTACCCTTGGCAAGGTACAAACGTCCTCCCGACTAGGTTTACAAGTCAGACTTCATGTGTGCTCATATGGGTATGTCGGTTAAGAGAATCTCCCACCAGTTTCCTCATGATTTATGCATGTTTATGACTGCTGTATGTTGGCTCAAGTACTGTTTATTACAGATTTTCTCTCATGATTATGGTTACGATTGTATTACGAATGTTTTGAAAACCTTGAGCCTTAGGATATGTTATGTTACAATAATTATGATATAATCATGATGTCCTACTCTTATGATGTTTTATGAGTTTTACATTATTTTAAATGTCCATTTTACTTACACCTTGCAGCCTCGGTACATTTTATGTACTAACCGCATCCACTTTTTATTTGTACTTCTTATGATACAAGTTCAGGCTCTCAGAGCTCATCCTCATATCTAGAACATATCAGAGTGCACTTTCATCTTATTGGTGAATCCTCATGTTCCGAGGGCCATTTGGCAGACATACATGCTATTTTATGTGTCAGTACTTGTCCGGGTTAGTTGGGGGTGTTGTACCATTAACCCATCATATGTAATGAGAGCTTTCAAATGGTATGTAGTACTTAGCTTGCGTATATGTCTAGAGATTTCCTTACATTACGATATGTTATGATTATGTTTATTTCATATCTCGTAGATTAGTCTTCCGCTTCTAATGAATGAAGTTAGATGTATGCTTATTCCATGTGGTTGACATGTGGCCTCTCGAGTTTCTTGTCGTGTTATGATTCGGGTCTATGTTCGGTTTGTGACACAAGAACCTGAACCTGCCAAACAATGGCTCATTGTGTTTCCCCCAACCACATCTGCTGCAAGCTGGGATACTAGAATCTCTGCGGGTTTGC
The DNA here is from genome assembly GCA_018107945.1 of Datura stramonium. Classification (NCBI taxonomy): domain Eukaryota; kingdom Viridiplantae; phylum Streptophyta; class Magnoliopsida; order Solanales; family Solanaceae; genus Datura; species Datura stramonium. Next base: position 21,671 of record JACEIK010004213.1, on the reverse strand, counting down.
TGCTCTAACCCCTCGAGCCTAATACTCTCCCCCTGCGATCATGCCTACGCACAGGATGGAACACTTAACAACGAATATGTTGGGGATGAAGATCTACAGTGGGTCTACTGTCGGTTGCCCACCACCTGACCTCGGTTGTTGTGAGAATCTGTGACTATCAGTCATGACCCTCATAACTCCCTCTCTCTCCTTATGCGCCGCCTCCATCTACTAGGCATACAAGACTATCCGAGGGAAGTCCATATATTGGTGGAGCATAAGCGGTCCTATAATCCTTATTAGAATATCCCAACACAACATGAACAAATCTGCTCACCTGTGCCCTCTGATCAGCCACTAACTCTGGGCATACTTTGATAGGCGAGTGAAATCAAGGGCATACTCTGGTACTGTCATTCTCCCTAAACAGGATTACCGAACTCACTGCCTTTGGCTCCCTCATTTCATGAAGAGGGAGAAGAACCAGATCCTAAGGAACATAACATGAAACTCCTCCCAAGTGACTAGGCCTGTAATTGGCCCTGCTATCTTTCCATTGTCGAAACCAGATGAGTGCGAACCCTTTTAGGCGATATGAGGCCAACTCCAGACACTCCAACTCCATTCACCCCCATTAACTTGGGTGATCTTCACAACCTCATCCAATGAACTTATGTGGGTCCTCATCTACTTTTGACCCAAGGAACTCGGGCGAGTTCATTCTCCAAGAAATCCCTAACTCAAGCCACCGCCTCATTGCCATTTGTGGGACATGCGCAGCGCTGCTGATTGACTGAGAGGTCAAAGGCCTGCATGAGCATCTGAATAACTACCCTAAATTCAGCATGGGCATCCGGCTCCGGTGCCTGGTGCTCCGGAGTGTCGGAGACTTCTAGCGGTGCCGTTTCCATTGCCATCCCCTCATGGCCATTTCCATTCCCATTCCTCCTACATTTACTCTGCGAGGAGCCATGATTCTACAATTGCGAATAGCATAATTAGAAGGATAGGGAGACATTTCGTGCACGACATAAGATCATGAAAAGAGAAACATTTCCCTAAACGTCTCGTAGCCTCTTCGTCATAAGTGTGACGCAATTCTCACCATGAAAGACTCTATTAAATGCGGCTTTCAGACACTCTAGGACACTTCAAATCTATAGCTCTGATACCAACTTTTCCTGACCCGGACGGAGGCTCGGACAGCAACACGAGACAAAGAGCCCCGAGAGACTCCAAGTCGAGCCATGGCATGAACATACATCTAACTTGATTACTAACAACGAAGCATCAACATAATAATCTTAGCGGAAGTCTTAAATAAACATAACATCGGAATACACAATCAAGCTGACTACATCCTTTGTCTAAAGCCTCTAAACATGATGAGTTGATTGGACAAGACCCCAACTAACTCGAATAAGGCGCTTGAAAATACATAGAGAAATGTGAATAACCATGGTCCTCGGGAGGGCGGACTCACCGTGAAATGTAAGATGCTATCTCTGAAGACTATCTATGAACGGGGCTGAGTCAGGTCGGGTCATGTATCATTAAACGATATAGCATAGAGAACACCGAATCAGTACATGGAATGTACCGAGTATGCAAGGTAAGTAAAATCGCTTAAATAAGTAAAATCATTTTAAAACATGCTAAATGTAAAACATAAACAATACGAATCTGAGATTAGCGCTTGCATGCATTCTTTCTTAAATCATGATCTCATTATAACATAACATAACATCATAACTGAACCAATTGACTCAAAGCTGAAATCTAATAGTCATGAGTAAAGCGGAACATTGAATCAAACCTACTTTAGAACATATTAGATGTATAAATATCAAGGAATAATGAACATGCATAACTGAAATCATGAGGTACAATGAGAGACTCATATTTTAACCAACATATCCTGATAGAGGCTTACTGGTCCCAACTATCACACTCAAGCGGTAGAGCCATCCAAAGCCTTGCCGGGGCTAGGGATGATACCATGATATCAATATCAGCTTGTGGCCCAAATGGGGAAGGGGATAGCTCACAAGGGAGGTCCCAAAGTAATACATATATAATAGTATAAACCTACGTTGGCACGTAGTTCTGAGGCATAGGGTGATCGACCCTTAGCTACTCGGTGCTAGACACTACTCCCAAAAACATGCATATGCTCTCCATCATTTTCAATGAAGCTTACCATCGTCAATTGGCCATCAAACCATCAATACATCCTCAATCATGAAATCATGCATATGAGAAATTTAACTCAGACCATACCACAAAAATTTAGATAATTGAGAGTCTTTTCTCCAAAATCATGTGGTAAGCTTAATTCGAGAAATAGCTAAATCATGCTTGAACATGTGGCCATTTTCTAATACTTTCACATGGTTGAAAATACTCAATTCACATGAAAACATGATTATAAGCATAGGTATCTTGAAAACATGCTTTTCATCATAATATCTCATCATAATCATACATTCATCATAAATCTCATCTTTCATGAACTTCTCATCTATGGGCTTTTTAATTCATAAAACATGAAACATGATTTAAGTGGAAAATAAAACTTTCCTGAACCATAACTCAATAGTAGAAATACATCTAAATCATACCCATGTAGCAAAATTAGGAATTTCATGTATTGGGTTAAAATCCCATAATTTGACACTTGGAAATTCATGATTTAGGGAGGGATTGGGCATAGGTGTGAAAGGATTCACCCATTGATAATTCTATACCTGATTATAGTTGATTCTTACCTCATTGAATGCCGAAAAATTAGAAATTTGAAGAAGAACTAGCTTGATCACCTTCTAACATTCTATCTTTGCATGCATGAATGAAAATGGCTAAAATGAACTTAGCCCTCTTAAAAACATCATTCCTTAACTTAAACGACGTAGTTGAAGGACTTAGGACCTTAGGAATTATGAAAAAGCCCTTACTAAATCGGCAGAAAATAACTGCCAGTGAGTCCTGAGGACATGACGGGACTCATCGTCACTTGGCCCGACTCGTGGTCTACTCCCATGGGTCACCTCGACCCTTTTTGTGTCCTGATGCAGTTTTAGTTTTGTCCATTTCAACTCTTGGGTCTGATCTTTGGGCTTCCGGGTATAACAATATCTCCCCGTTGTGAACATTCATATTCGAATTTTGACTTATACAAGCGAGAAATACAATCATCATATTCAAATACTGATCATTTAAGCTGAAAACTGATGGAAGGACTACCTCTGATTTAAACTATATAGTTGAACTGAATTCGTGAATCATATACACATCTACATACATAAAAGAAACTTGGGCACATAAGCTGAACATGAAAACTAAATAGGCGTTGAGAGTAAGCGTGCACTCAAGTTGGGCCGAGCCGGTAGAGAATAAATGGGTATCTATCCATCATATCCACTTCGGCTTCCATACGATCAATCAATGCTATTCTCTCATTAACTACTTGCTTTTTCTTAGCCTTCGAACATGACGATCTAGTATTTCCGCTGGAACCTCCTCCCACCTTCAGACTTTCTTTCACACCAACACTGTCCACCGGAACAACTAGAGCTGGATCACCCAAATACTTCTTTAAAGTGACACATGAAATAGGATACAAGGAAGCTAATTCTGAGGGCAACTCCAATTCAGAAGCCACCTTGCCAACACGTCTCACCATCCGGTACGGGCCGACATAGCGGGGATTAAGTTTCCCCTTCTTTCTGAACCTCATCCTCCCTTCATGGGAGACACCTTCCAATACCCAATCATCAACTCAAACTCAAGTTCTCTTCTTCTCACATCGGCATAGGACTTTGACGACTCTGGGCAGTTTTCAACCTATCATATCCAACTAAACCTTCTCTAGAGCCTCATGAATTGAATCTGGTTCTATCATTGCCGTTTCATCAACCTTAAACCAACCAACTGGGCGATCTACATCTCCGCCCATAAACAGCCTCAAACGGCACATCTGAATACTGGAACGATAGCCAGTATTGTATGAAACTCGATAAGAGGCAAATGATCCTCTTAACTACCCTTGAAGTAAATTATACATTTCTCTCTCAACATGTCCTCGAGTCTAAATTTTCCGTCGCTGACCATCCGTTTTTGGGTGAAATGCTGTGTTGAGCTTAAACTGAGTACAAGTCCTTTTTGAATTGTTACAGAACTGAGAGGTAAATTGAGTACCTCTTTCTGATATAATAGACAAGGGAACTCCATGCAATCGAACTAGCTCCCGGATGTATGGTTGTCATAGTCCTCCATGAATCCTCAGTGGTTTGACCGGAAGAAAATTAGCGGCCCTTGGCCAACCTGTCTCTATTCAATCAAATGGAGTCATATTGTCGAGGATGCGAGAAACCTATGATGAAGTCTGTGTTGATTTCTTCCCGTTTCCAAGAAAATCTCTTTGATATCTAAAGCATACCTCGGTCTGGTGCTCAACCTTCCACTTTCACGACGATTTGGACATAGCCATGAACTCTGTGATGTCGCCCTTCCCTTATATTCCACCGCTTGACTTCCGTAGTCACGTTACATCTCTGGTGGCACCTGAATGGATGAAATACTAGATCTATGAGCATAAATGAAGCATCGGCTCTCGTCATCCACATCCAGGAATAGATAGAAGTGACCACAATGTAGAAGCACTGATCTCCCCATGAAGAAGACTCTACCTTCTGATTTGAACCACTTCTTCTTTACACCAGCTGGGTCTTCATCTTATCTAACTTTTCACATCAGTCACAATAAAGATTCCAGTTCCATTCTGAACAACAACGCCATGGTGAGTCAACAACCTAACTCCTGCCATGCCGGTGGTACATCCTTCCTGGCTCCTTCTTCCCTCCTTACACATGGACACACTCTCCACCAGTCTACTAAGTGCTTCTTCTACTACACATTGGCCTTACCCGGATGATAAGAGGTACACTCATATGTGATCGCCGGTACGCTCCAACCCACTTCCTTTTGGAGTTCATGATCTTAATGCAACATATTAAAACTCATGATCCAGTAAACACATCCACATGATTTATTTACCGTCGTATGTGAAATCTTTAAAGGCAAATGCAGCCAGCTGGATCATGGATCGGTGGTTCTTCTCTCGCCCGAACGCCCCAGCTGTCACGGGCCTTGCTGCTACCAGTGCCACATCAATACACAGTACGTCTTTGAAGCATCCTGACCACTGTGGCAATATTTTCCTCAGGTAGGGTTAACATTGGTTCTGAAATGAGTCATTTCCTAATCTCTTGGAAGCTCTTCTCTGGCCTCCACCATGGTGGAATTTCACCCCTTGTTCGGTCAATTTGATCCACAAAAAAGTGCTACAATCAATGAGAAAACTTAAAATCTTAGTTAGTGGCAAGTATTAAGAAGCAGGTATCTGAAGGACTCTTGATCAAGGCTAATTCTTCCTTCCGCTTCTTCTGAAATCCACCTTTATGTCTTCGCTTGAGTACCCAGCTAATATTGTCCCAAGCATATAGTTTATCAAAGCTCACACTTTCTCAATTTGGCATATAATTGGTCATCATGAGTACAGCACTACTCTCTCAAATGAAGTAAGCGTGTCCTCTCGCTCTAGAAATTATATCAGGGATATTAAATAAATAAGCACGATACGAACATATCCAAGTATGGCTTGAACACCCTTTTCATCAAGTCCGCAAAGCTGTGAGTGCATTTGTTGGTCAAGTCTATAACAACAGCTCAGTATTATATCCAGTGCATTGAAAGGCACATCATGGATATCACTCTCCCAAACTCTGAGCTGATGGTACCCAGCTCTGAGATCTATCTTCGAAAAGCATTTGGCACCTTGAAGCTGGTCAAATAAATCATATAAATATTGGGTAAAGTATACATGTTCTTGATGGTGACTTTGTTCATTGCACGATAATCAATGAACATACGAAGAGAACCATCTTTCTTTCGGACAAAAAAGAGGTGGTGCACCCCATGGGGACTTTGCTCGATGTAATGAAACCTTTATCTACAAATCTTTCAACTGTTATTTCAACTCCTTAAGCTAAGCTTGAGCCATTCTGTAGGGAGAATAGATATAGGCTGCATGTGGGAAGAAGGTCCAATGCAAAATCAATTTCCCTCTGGAAGTACACCGATGAAGTCATCGGTACTTCTGGATACTCGCATACTATTTGAACTGTCTAGATAATCGGTCTCAGACTACATCTGCAACCCTAACTAGATGCTACACAACCTTTGGAAATCATCTTTCTAGCCTTAAGGAGTGAAACAAAACAACCTACAAGCATCTGAACTACCTTCACACTAAGACTAGTTCATTCAGATAGACTCTACTGCCTTGGGTTCTTACAATTAACTGAGGCATGACATGCAAATAGCCAATCAAGCTGAGGATAACATTGAAATCAGTCCATGGCCCCAACTCTATCAAATCCGCGGGGTGAATTTCCGAAGGGCTTGTGATTGGGAAATCTCTATACACCCATCTAACTACAACTAAATCACCTACTGGAGTAGAGACTGAAAAAGAGTTCTGACAAAGACTTCGAGACTGACTCAAAGCTACTGGCACATAAGGTGTCACAAAAGACAAGGTATCCCGGATCTAACAAACCATAAACATCAAGATAGCTCACCCAACATGCAGTGACTACATCACGGGGAGACCTCACTCCTAGCGGATGCTAAGGCTGCAAATCTATTCTGGCGCAGACTATGATTGAACTAGTCGAAGCACCCTGCTATGCAGGACGTGCTGCTAAACTAGAAAGGCGGGTCTCGGCCCCCATCATCTGTCCACTGCTGGGCGATCTCTGAGCATATGCACGGGCTTCCCTCACTGAAGCAAGCACCCAGAACCTGCAGGGCACCTGTGTACTGACCATATCTGCTGCAAACTAGGATCTAGAATCACAGTTCTTTATAAGCCCATCGAGCACTATTCTCTCCCTATGATCATTCTAGGCTGAATTGGAACATAACACTAAATATTTTGGGGCTAAAGATCTACGCTGGAGTGCTGTTTGTCGGTGCCCACACCTAATCTCGACTATATGAGAATCGGTATCAATCCTGGCCCTCTTGGCCTCTCTCTCACCCATGCTGCCTCTATCACCTTTGGGCATATAAGACTATCTAGGGGTAAGTCATGTCCTAATTGAACATAACAGTCCTACAATCCTTGTCCAAATAGACCGCCACACCATGAAAAAATCTGCTCACCCGCGCCCTCGGATCAGCCACTAACTTTGGGGCGTACTTTGATAGGCGCGTGAACTCAGAACATACTCCTGCACTATCATTCTCCCTTACTTAAGATTCACGAACTTGGGTACCTTCATCTCCATAGTAATCCCTTGAGGAAGAGCGGTCTGAACGCAACCGGTACTCCTCCTGAGTGACATGGACCTGCTCCGGCGGCCCCTGCTATCCTTACATTGCAAAACCATATGTGTCACATTCCCCTTTTAGCTGATAGCAGGCCAACTCTGCACTCAGCTTCCAGACTGCCCCATGACAGGTGATCCTCACAATCTCATCAATAAACTCATGTGGGTTCATTCTCAAGAAATTTCTAACTGGGCCATTTGCCATTAGCCATGTTGTGGGACATGCGCAACTGCCTATTGATTGACCTGAGCGGTCAAGGCCTGTGCAGTATCAGACAGCGCCTGCAATTCAGCATGGGCATAAAACAGTTCCACTGTTGCTCCCTAGGCGGAGGGGCTCTTTGGTGTTTGTTCCGTTGCCATCCTCGTGTATTTCATTCCATTAAATCCTACCATTGCTCTCATGAGGCCATGATTCTGCAATGTGAATAACATGAATTTGAATGATAGGGAGACATTTCATCGCACGAAATAGATCCTTGAAAGAATGGAACATTTCCTAAATGTCTCGTAGCCTCTTCGTGGCCAGTGTGGTGCATACCCCCATGAATGAGCTCCTCCAATGCAGATTTCAGACAACCTAGGACACTTCAAACCTATAGCTCTAATACCCAGAGTTTGTCACGACCCGGACGGAGGCTCGGACAGCAACATGGGTTGAGGCCCCGAGACTCAAGTCGACCCATGGCATTAACATAGATCTACTAAATCCAATTACTAACACTGAAATGTCAACATAATAATATTTGAGGAAATTAAAATAAACATAACATCCAAATACAATCAAGTTGACTACATCTTTTTGTTTGAAAACCTCTAAACATGATGAGTTGATGGGGACAAAATTCTAATAACTAATAAGCTGAAAACTGAAAATATAAATTTGAATAAAGCATGGTCCTCAGGGAGATGAGGACTCACCAGCAATGTCAAGATGCTAGCTTTAGAGGGCTGTCTATGAATGAGGATGAGATTAAAATTATGGGTCTGTATCACGAAATAATACAACATAATATATGTGGTCATCGTGGAATAATATGCCGAGTAGCAGGTAAGAAATAAATCACTTAAATAAGTAAAGTCATTTAAACATGCATATTATAAAATAAACAATGCAGTCACAGAATAGGGATTGCATGCATTCTTTCTGAAATCATGATTTCATCATATAACATAAAATCATGTGAACTAATTGGCGCAGGGTCGATGGTCGAGTAAACTGATCATTGAGTCAAACCTACTTTAGAAAACATATATAGATGTATCGTCTCATAGATAATGAACATGCATAGTGAAATCAAGAGGAACAATGGGAGACTTGTCTTTGACCGACATACCATGATAGAGCAGCCTGTGGTCCCAATTATCTCCCTCAGTTGGGTAGAGCCGTCCAAAGCCTTACTAGGGCTAGGGACGATACCATGATATTGATATCAAGCTCGTGGCCCATAGGGGCGGGGATAACTCACAAGGAGGTCCCAAGTAATACATATATAAGTATAAACCTATGTTGGCACGTAGTTTTGAGGCATGGGATGATCGACCCTTAGCTACTGGTGCTAGACCTTTCACTCTAAAAACATGCATATGCTCTCCATTATTTTTCAATGAAGCTTACCATCGTTAATTGACGAAGTTGAATAATAAAACCACATCAAATCAAATCATCCATATGAGCACAAATCAGACCACCACAGCTAAAGATAATTGGGAGTCTTAAACAAACCGTAATGGTAAGCTTAATTCGAGAAATTGTAAATCATATAAGATATGTGGACATGTTTCCCAACACTTTAACATGCTTGAAAAGTATCAGTCTATCGAAAATATGATTATAAGCATGGTTAGATTGCAGAAAACATGCGTTTTCATCTTAATATCTCATCATGATAACTTACATTCATCATAAATCTCATCTTTCATTAACATTACATCTATGGGCTTTTTAATTCATAAAACATGAAACATGATTTTAAGTGAAAATAATAAAAACTTCCCATGAATCATAACTCAATAGTAAAACGCTATTTGAATCATACCCATGTAGTGAAATTAGAATTTCTTGCATTGGGTTAAAACTATAGATTTGACATAGGAAATTCATGGTTTAGAGAGGGATTGAACATGGGTGTGAAAGGATTCACTATTCATAACCTACATACCTAATTATAAGCTGATTGTTACACACAAGAATGCCCAATAAGAATTGAAGAGAATTTGAATAAGGAACAGGCTTGATCACCCCTCTAACCATCTATCTTTGCCGCCATGAATGAAAGTGCCTAAATGAACTTAACCCTCTTAAAGACATCATTCATAACTTAAAAACGACGTAGTTTATGCCTTAAGGCCTTGGAATTACGGAAAAGCCCTTTAAATTCTTGAAAATAGCGCGGTGAGTCCCACGAGGGACATGATGACTCGTCACCCGCAGCCCGACTTGTGGCATCGTCCGTCAAGTACACTGCTTATTAATTCATCTAGGCTCTTCATGGTTTGACTCAACGATTCGTTACTGGTGACCATGACTCTAATGGTCACCACTCGTGTGTGTACTGCCTTCTTCTTTTCCTTTCTCAATCACCACTTCCCACGGCCCGACTAATGAGTCGTGAGGGCACTATGACACAGTGGTCATGTCCCGAGGATCAAATTCACAAATTACCATATCATATTCTAAGACTCACCACAAGTCACATCACGAATTTTGGTCTGCTCCCACTGGTCATTTCATGACCCTTTCTGTGTGCGATGCTAGTTTTACAGTTTTTCCGTTTCAACTCCCAGTTTAATCTTTGGGCTTCCGTAGTATAACATAAAACCGCTTAAATGGTAAAATCATATAAAACATGCATAATATAAGAAACATAATCCAAGATAAGAATTAATTAGGGCTTGCATGCTATTTGCCTGAAATCATGATCTGAATGTAACATAACATCATGGCCCGAATCGGCGAGCCAATTTGAAATCAGTAATCATAAGTATAACTGAACATTGGGTCAAACATGATATAGAGAATATATATATATATGTATATATATATATATCATGAATGATAAGCATGCATAGATGAAATCATAAGGAACAATGGGAGACTTGTCATATAACCGAACATTATTACACGATAGAGCTTACATGGTCCCAACAATCATACTCAAGTGGGTAGAGCCGTTCAAAGCCTCGCCAGGGCTAAGGGTCACTACCATGATATCGATATCAAGCTCAAGGCTCATTCAGGGTAAGGGATAGCTCACAAGGGAGGTCCCAAAGTATAGTGTACCTACGTTGGTGCGTAGTTTTGAGGCATAGGGTTGATTTGACCCTTGGCCTACTCAGTGCTAGACAGTACTCCACAAAACATGCATATGCTCTCCATGAATTTTTCAATGAAGCTGACCATCGTCTATTGACGAAGGCTGAATAATCATATACATATAAAATCTGAAATCATGCATAGTCTTGGCTCAAACCATACCACAAGTTGAATAATTGGAGTCTTGACTCCAAAACCATGTGGTAAGCTAATCCAGCCCCGAAATCATAATCATAATTGAACATATGGGATTTTCCAATACTTAAAACGTGCTTGAAAATACTTAATTCACCTGAAAACATTGTCATAGACATGGGTAACTTGAAAATAATATACTTTCCATCAATAATATCACATCATACTTGAACGTTCATCATAAACCTCAACTTTCATAGACTTTTCATGGATGGAATTTTAATTTATAAAGCTAAACATGATTATAATTGAAAACAATATAAGACTTGCCCATGAATTATAATTCAATAGTAGAAACATCCATGGATCATACCCATGTAGAAAATTGGAAAATTCTTGCATGGGTTAAAACCCTATTGGATCAACATATGTGTTTTCCTTGAATTAGAGGGGGGATTGGGCGTAGGTGTGAACGAATTCACCCATTCAAGAACCCCTACATATTGAGATGGCGTTTCACCGGTCCCTTGATTACCCATAATGAAAAATTGAAGAAAAACTTGAGAGGGATTAGCTGAATCCTCTTTACCTCCTCTAGTTTGCATGCATGGTAGAATAGTCTAGAATGAACTTGAACCTCTTAATACAAACTATTCATATCTTAAAACGACATAGTTTAGGCCTTAGGATCATAGGAATTACGGATAAGCCCTTACTAAATTCACAGAAAATAACTCACTGCCAGTCCCCACGGGGACTGGATGAGTCATCGTTACTGGCCACGACTCATGGCTGCAATCATCGTGTGCACTGCCACTTTCCTCAGGGGTCCCCATGAGACCCAGGACCCGTTACAGGTGACCATGGCTCGTGGTCACCACTCATTACCTCCACTACCAAAACCTTGAGTCATTCATCCAAGCTGACCACGACTCAACCAAAAAATCGTGGTGTCTGACCACGACTCATGGTAATCAAAGTGTAGGGTACACTACCACTTCAACCTTCTCTTTCCAATTTTCCTTGACCATGGGTGACCTGACGACTCGTGGAGCTGATGACTCATGGTCACACTCGTGAGCGACCCAACTCTGAATTTTCAGGTGAGTCAACACCCCTCACCACGAAAGTCATAGCCAGCTCGTGGTAACTACAAACAGGTCATATACCCAGGCCGTTTTGTGAACTGGTGCAGAAAATCCTATTTTCTCCGTTTCAACTCCCAGGTCTGATCTTTGGGCTTTCGGGTATAACACGGATGTCTCAAGTTGACCCATGTCATGTGTATAGCAACCCAAGAGCATATAATGAAGTGTAAACTTAAAACTTAAACATGAATATATCAAAGTCAGGTAACATGAAGCATTACATCAACGATAACATCCACAATACCCAAGTCTTAAAGCTAGTATACTAGTCTATGTCTGATAAACCTCTACGATCTAATGAGATGTTGGGATAAGCCCAACTATCTCCAAGACTGCAACAAACTAACAATACAAAACTAAAATGATAGACACCATGTGAATAATGAGGACTCACCCAAGACATGGCTAAACAGGAGCTGATAGGGAAAGTGAGGTATTAGTGAGACAGGCTAGATCACTTGAACCTATATCATAAAATGATATAGCATAAAGTATGCAGCCATTACTTTGAATTTTCTCAGTGTGAGTAAGTAAAACATGTAGTAAATGATAACTGAAATAATGCAGATAATATAAATCATTAGATCTTGAGAGAGAGGGACTGCATGATGAAAACTGTATTTGATACATACATAGTCATAAGCTAGTTATCATAACTTAGCATAGTGACCCAAACTTTAGAAATAGAAATCATATGATTTGTCATAGGTTTGAAATCGTAGTAAAAGCTCATAAACTAATCATTGTGTTGGATCTATAAACCGTAACATCATAATCATGAACATGAGTAACTAAAATCATGAGGAACAATGGGAGCTCGTCATAGCAAATAACCACCATGTATAACCGCATGATCATCCCACGTATTGCCCATGTGGAGGAGAGCCATCCTAAACCCTGGAAAGGGTGAAGGAAGAATAGGTGTGATATCACGGTGTGCCCCGGGGTGGAAGCACTCTTTGAGAGGGTCCCAAATAGATACATAAGTTGGCGTGTAGTTCTAAGGCTGGGAACCTCAGAACCCCTAACCTACTCGGTGCTAAACACTACTCACACGTATATTGCTCATATAATTATAACTAAACTCAAAAATATCTTGAATATGAACATAGGGAGTCTTGACTCCAAAATATATCATAAGCTGCAGTGGAAGTCTTGACTCCAACCTTATGTTAAGGCCCGATTTTTATTAGCCTTGGAAGGGTCATAAAACACATCTAACTTGTGTGGGCTTGCCGAAATCATAAGATCATGCATATTTGAAATAGAGTTTATAAATCATAATCATTGATTCATAAGTGAAGTTCATAAGTTTTCATTCATGCGAGATATCTCATCATACTTGAAATCATGAATCATAAGCTTGACTTTTCATAAAACTTACATAATACGCATAATTACTAATAACTTGAAATCACGAATTTATAATCAAATTGTGTATAAAATATTCCCATTAGACTTAAACATACTTTAGCTCATGAGAGAACTAGACCTATAAACATATCATAGAGAATTTCACAAATACTAGGTTAAAACACCAAGATATCACTGAACTTGATTTAAGACTTGGATTCATGAATTTGAGGAGAATTTGAGCATGAGGGTTGAGACCCAGAAAGCCCTCATTCATAAGCCTACATACCTGGGTAAACTGATCCTCATACTAGCCTTGAAAAGCCCAAGAGAAGGGTAGGGAAGAAATTGAGAGTTGTAGCTTGAACTTGAAGAGGGTTCTCAATAACTTGCATGCATGGAAATCCAATGACATAGAATAGGCTAAACCCTCTTAAGCACTCCTTTCAGAGCTTACAACGACTCAATATGAAGTTAGAAACTTAGGAATTATGAAAACACCCTTAGAGATTCGGCAGTAAATTAGACATGGCCGGTTACCACGGTGACCTAACGAGTGGTTGGGTCACTTGGATGACTCGTGGTTAGGACTCATTGCCACCACTAGAATCTTCCATTCCTCTCTTTCTCACCCCATGGGCTATAATGAATTGTTAGGGACGCATTGACTCGTTCCCCTCAATCACGGTGAACTCTTGGAACATCAACCATAACCCACCACGCACGTCACTACTTGGTTGCTGGCTTCGAAGAAGGAGTCTTGACAACTGATCACCTGACCGTGACCTCCGAGAAAAATAACACCCTCTTCATCACTGGGGACTTAACGGGTGTCTTAACAAATTGTGAGGTGGCATGGCGATTCATCATTCATCCGTTATCACCTCCAGCAAGAACATATCATCCAACTCAGGCATACACAAAATGGGTCACTTAACGACCCGTCAAGTGACTTAATGGGTCACCTGATGAGTCATTTCGTGGCCTGGTGCAAATTTTCCTACTTTCTCCACTTCCACCCTCGGGTATGGTCTTAAGGACTTTTTCGGGTGTTACATTATCTCTCCCTTGGGAACATTCGTCCTTGAATTTGGAATAAGCATACTGAAAGGCTGGGGAAAGAATTGCAATCAAGCTGAACAACTGAAGCTAAAAACTAACAGGTGACTGATCCGAACTGAATTCATAAATCATATACACATTCTATGACATAAAAGGAACATAGAGATATGAAGTTGACATGAAACTGAATATAGTATAAGGAGAAACTGATACCTCATGCTGGAACTGAGCTGGAAGGAAAAATGCGGGTATCTATGCATCATATCTGCTTGGGCTTCCCATGTAGCTCTCTCACAAGTTGATTCCTCCACAAAACTTTACTTCAGCTACTTCCTTGTTCCTAAACTTATGAATCTAAATATCAAGCATCTCAATTGGGACCTCCTCATAGGTGAGCTATCCTTCACACCTATGCTCTCCACTAGAACAACTAAGGTCGGGTCACCAATGCACTTCTTCAATAGAGATACACGGAAAATTGGATGTCAAAGCCAACTCCTTTGGTAGCTCCAACTCTTATGCAACCTTGCCAACTCACCTCAGTCCTATAAGGACCAACATATCAGAGACTAAAGCTCCCGCTTTATTTCCAAATCTCATCCTCCTTCATGTGAGATTCCTTTAGAAACTTTACCCAATCATCAACCTTAAACTCAAGCTCTCTGGTATAATGATAGGGGGCATATTTATATGCCAAATTGATACTCAAATGTATAGCTTTTGCCTTGTTTGTCCAACAATGTGTGTACATTCTCATGTAAATTATGCGGAAGTGTGATTTTATACTAACCAACATGATTAGCGTTGTTTTGCAGGAAAAACACACTTTTATGGAGTTAAATGACATGTTGGGAGAAATGGAATGAACGCTTCGGGAACGAGCAAGGAAGCAGGTGGAGAAGCAAAGAATTCAAGGCTCCGCGATGGAGCCGTGACACGCTGCCATCGCGGATGCAGTCTGTCTGGGAGTTGCAAATTCAAGAAATTCCAGTGAGGGTCCGTCAAGCCGTGGCACGTTGGAATTAATTTCCCCAAACCTCGACATTCCGGTAGGGTCCGCGGTGCACCGTGGCCTTGTGCATGCTCTGCGTTGCATGCCGTGCCACGTTAGGAGCACAATTACCTGGGCGGCCAATTTCAAGAAAGCCTCCGCATTTGCACCGGGTCACGGAGGCAGTGCTCCGCGATGCACTCCGTGTGACACGTTGCTATTCAGGAAAAATTATCCCTAGTATAAATAGAACACTTAGGTTCATTTTTAATTATTCTGACTTGGTGGAGCAAGAACGTGGGTTACAGGCAGTTGTGAGGACGAAAATTCTTAGGGTTTTCTCTATCCACTTTCTTCTTTCTTTCAATTGTTTGCATGATTTCCATTCATTGTGATGTTCAATCACAAATGAGTGGCTAATTTTATTTCTTGCTGAGGTTATGAACTATTGTATTTAGAAATATATTCAGCCCAATTATCTAGTTTGTTCAAAATGCTTTTCTTCTATAGGTTCAGTTTCCTATTTAATTTCTTGATTTCCTTGCCCCTACGTTTAATATCCACTGGCCAAGTAATTAAATACAATCCAAGTCAGGTTTCACCGAGAGGGTAGCAGAAACTGGAAAGTTGTGAATTAATAGGATATGATCTTTTCTTTGTTTGGGAAAATTGGGAATTGATTTACCTTCAGGATAGAAATATACCTGAAAGTCGTATTAGTCAAGTGTGGAATGGTTTTGTATGGCTAGAACATGAATTTCTTCTTATCACAGAAATGTCGGTGGAAGGTTCGTGATTCTTAAGTTGGGTTAAATACGAGTTTTAATCCATAGGCATAGTTGCGACTAGCAACCGGAGAAAAGATAAACCAGGTAGATCGATAATTAGTTTCTTTACATGTTCGTTGTAGCCTCGGCATGCTCACATTCATAGTTCAGACTCAATTGTATAAATATCTTATTTTAGTATAAAA
This sequence comes from Datura stramonium, assembly GCA_018107945.1. Classification (NCBI taxonomy): domain Eukaryota; kingdom Viridiplantae; phylum Streptophyta; class Magnoliopsida; order Solanales; family Solanaceae; genus Datura; species Datura stramonium. Next base: position 5,320 of record JACEIK010004213.1, on the reverse strand, counting down.
ATAGTTTCCAAAATATAAAAACTCTTCTTTACACTGTTGTCTTCATTATTAGAGTTTTAGTAAATTAACACTTGAAAGGTTTCACCCGGTAGTCCGGTCCATGGTTTCGGCATTCCGGTTCTTTAAAAAGAGCCACTATATTACTTGCACGACCCGTACACTTGCGGGCTCATCAAATTTTGGCGCCGCTGCCGGGGACAGGCAGATGGTGACTTTTGATTTTCTTAAACGTGTTAGTTTGCTGTTTCTGTATTTAAGTGTTGGCAACTTGGTCTTAGCCTGTATTTTGCAGATAACAGATTCTGTTGAACACTGGCAAGAGACAAGGTTTGGTGGATCCATCCTTAGAGCCGGAAAGACAGTTTCATCGCCAAAGGAGAGAAGCTCTAGAGAGAAAATTTCAGTTGCTCAGACAAACCATTATGGAGCAACCACAGGATCCACCACTTGTGCGGGCAGTATTAGTGCCGAGGAAATGGCAACCAGGCGGTTCAGCGATGTGGCAATCCCACATGCTAGTAATGTCACATCTAGCATCCGCAGGCCTGAGCCGGAGGTTCGAGCTTAAACAGAACATGGTGCAATTGCTGCACACAAGCGGGCAGTTTACAGGTCTCCCTCACGAGGATCCACAGCATCTTCAGAATTTTTGGAGATAAGTGACACTACATCCCAGCTGGAGTGTTAACAGATTACGTCAGGCTTACACTGTTCCATTTTCACTTTTGGGAGAAGCCAAGAGGTGGCTGAAAGCTGAGCCACCAAACTCTATAGCCACATGGGATGATCTTGCAAAGAAGTTCTTGATCCGATTCTTTCCTTCCGGTAAAACAGCAAGGCTTAGAATTCAAATTCTAAGTTTCAAACAAAGAGAAGGAGAGAATCTGTATCAAGCTTGGGAGAAGATTCAAATCACTGTTGCGGGACTGTCTCATCACCATCAATCCAATGATGTGCTGGTGCACACTTTTATAGAATGTTTGGAACCCCACACAAAAGAATTTTCTTTGGATTCGGCGGAGTGGGGACAAGCATTAGAAAAGACTACGAGGAGCTTTATTCTTTGCTTAATCGTATTTCGCAGGAAATCCGGAGTGGAATGCGGACTCTTCAAGGGAGGAGCAAGGGGGAAAGCAGCTGGAGTCTTGGAAGTGGATAGGTTTACAGCTATCATTTGCCTGAATGTTTGCCTTGCAAAATCGGTTAAACACCCACTTCGGCAACATGAACTTGAGCCAGTCTCAAGCCCCAGTAAATACAGTGCAGCAGATTTAGTGTGAAGTGTGCGGGAGCAATGAACACTCAGCTGAGTGTTGTGGAGCAAATCCAGACTCGGTGAAGTTTGTTGGTAATGCACAAAGGAGCAATCACCCAACAGTATGGGAACGGCTACAACTCCTAACTGGAGGAATCACCCGAATTTCTACTCTTGGGTAACAACAACCATCAAGGGGGCAAGTTCGAGTCAGGGGATGCAGAGGAATCAAGGAGGGCCACAGAACTATCAATCACAATATAGAAACAACAATGCCCCTCCGCCACCACCATCACCCAAGCGTTGAGGAGATGTTCAAGCAGTTGATAGCTAATAGCTCAATTGCAGGCTGACTATGTCAAGTGGAAGCCGAGGTCAAGAACAACAGCTAGCTACTAAGGCGCTGGGTATCAATTCTGGGCAGTTTGCTGGAGCCGAAAACACCCAGGAGCCTAGAGGAGGACTTCCGAGTGACACAGACCCCAACCCCAAGCAGGTAAATGCAGTGACCACGAGGAGTGGTTTGGAGTTGAAGGAGGTGGAACCCGAAAGACCACCTCAACAGTCGGGAGCAGTAGAAGTAGAGAGGGAGCAGAATGATGAGAGGGAAACACAAAGGATCTTTGAATCGGAAAGACCTCCACCCCCGTTCCCTCAACGATTAAAGAAGCACAAGGAGGCGTGCTTCAAGAAATTCATGGAGGTGCTTAAACGTATAAATTCACACCTCTTGTTGATGTTTGCAGGGGAGTGCCTAGAGTACGCCAAGTATATAAAGGACATCGTGGCCCAGCAAAACGAGCTTACCCGAATATGCCACGGTGGCTCTTACGGAGGAAGTGCACTTCACGGATACCAGAATCGATTGCCCACGAGCTCAGATCCTGGGAGCTTCTGAATTCAAATAACAATCGGGCAAAGTATCCAAGCTCATGGTTTGTGTGATTTGGGGTGACATTAACTTGATGCCAACCTCGGTATTCAGGAAGTTGGGGCTAGGGAGTCCTAGACCTACAACGGTAAATCTTGCGGCTAGCGGATCGTTCCTTGGCAAGACCTGATGGTATTGTGGAGGACAGTGCTAGTGCAAGTTGTCCCTAATCTTTTCTAGTAGATTTTGTTGTGCTGGATTTTGAGCAGACTTGAGAAGTCCCATTTATTTTGGGGACGGCTTTCTTGGGAGGCAGGAAGCACTTATAGATGTAGATGCAGGCCAGCTAACTATGCAAGCACACGACAAGGTGGAGGTGTTCGATGTGTACAAGGCCACCAAGCTCCCGGCCGTGTACGAGAAGAACTCTCCGGTTATCAATGTGCTTGAGCAACCAAATGTTGCTCGGGGCGTTGAGCCGCGAGTTAATAGGAAAGCCCCGATAAAGGTAAGCTTGACGGGGGTTGAGGACGTGTTCGAGAAAACGTCCGTCACCTAGGGAAGAATGTGAGCTTAAGAAAATCGACACAGACGGTAAACCAGGCGCTGCACGGGAGGCAACCCCGTGAATTATTGTTTGTATAATTGTACATACACGAAGAAGAAAAAAAGAAAGAAAAAGATTTTTATTTTTTATTTTTTATGTATAGAGTTGTAAATACAAAAATAAATATTGTGTTCCTCTTAAACTTTGGTATTCTAACGAATTTCTTGTTGTAAGATATACTACAGGTCGATCGGAAGGGGAAAAATGCAAAGGGAAAAAATGAGGTAAGAATTTTTTTTTTTAAGTGGCGAAAGCAGAGTGAGCAGCTTGCGATGGCTCCGTGTCACGGAGGAGGGCCTCCACGATCCCTCCGTGACACGTTGAAGGTAAATTTGGAATTTTTATAAAATTCCAGAATGCCCACGCGATGGCTCCGCGTCACGGAGGCAGTGCTCCGCGATGCACTCCGTGACACGTTACTACTGTGTCGGGTCATGCGCGGGTCACCGGGTAACCCGAAAAACCCTGTAACCCCGAAATCCCCTCATTTTCCCCCATTTTCCCTCCCTCACCAACAAACACCCAAAAATCACCCCTTCACCAACGTGGCACGGACCTAGGTTCAAACTTCCAATTTTTCTTCAAGTTCATCGAAGTAAGGTATGTTTCCAACCATCTCAATTCCTATCGATTTTTTTCAATTTTGAGCATGATAGGGAAGTAAACCTTGCTAAGCATGTAAATTGAGCGTAAATTCATTTAAGTTATTGTTGATTGTTGTTCGTAGGATCGTTGTGATTGTATGGATGCGATAATTACATGCTTGATTGAATCTTTGTTGTGAAATGGTAGCAAAGTTGGGTTGTGAGTAGGGAAAGTGAAGTGAGATTGGAAATGTAAAAAAATTGGTTGGGTTGTGCATGTTGGGTGAGTTGAATCGTGTTGTGCTTATCGTATTATGCTAAAGAAGCGATAAAATTTCGGGGAACGAATTGGGTGTAATTGCATGAAATTATCGAAGCACATAGAAGTTGGGGAAATTGCTTAGGTTGAGTGGTTAGAATATTTTATCTTTTCGCTTTTTTTAGCTAAGTGCTATGTGATGAAATGTGATCGATAGTATGGTGGGATTAGCTGTACAGTCTGAGTGAAACACACCAGAGATACTGTCGAATCCGCTGAATGCACGAGGCATGTTGGTTGTTTTGTTGTTTTGGGTTTCTTGTTTTGTTTTTGTTAATAATGCAATAAGTATGATCTTGCCAAATTGCTATAATGAGGGCTGAAGACTAAGTGTGGGGTGGCCGAGCCAAACCCAAGCTTAGTCGAAAGCTAATTTTATTCGACTGACATTGGGACTGTCTGTTTTCTTTGACAGGGACAATGGCAAGAGAATGCAGGACAAGGGTAAGGGCGCATCAACATCAGGCGCCGGAAGGAAGCAGTTAAGACAGAGCAGCAGTCCCAGCAGCACCAGCAGTTCCACGCGGCCAGCGCCGCCAATATGGAACGAGATGGGTGACCGAGGAAGGGAAAAGTGGTACACTAAACACAAGGAGAACAAATACTTCCCGAGAGGAGCACATTGCACGGGACGTTGGCACGGGGAGTTCCCCGTATGGTACATCGGATTGGCTGCCCGGGCTACGCTTCATTTGACGAGCCCAAGGAGTGCAATCTGCACTTAATTCAGAATTCTATGCCAACTGGAACGACGCTCAGGAGTCACACCATCAAGATAAGGGGCCAAGTTGTCCCACCTTTGGAGCCTCACCACCTCAATGCCATACTAGGGGCACAGAACACGGATGCTCACGTACTCCGGCAGCTGAATATCACTCCACCCTATGCAGATATCAGACGCACATTGTGGAGCCGGTCTACGGCACGCTGGAGCAGACACAAGGAGAGGGGCTATCATCGAGACGCCCTACTCACGGATGAACAGGAAGCCGGGATATGGCTTAAAATTGTTTGCTCCCTATTTGATTCCGGGGTTGCACATGACGGATGTGACTCGGGATCGTGTATGCCAGTGTATGCCCTGATGAAGGGCTGGAGATTAATGTAGGGACGATGATAATATCCCGCCATGAAGGGCCCGGTTGCATCAGGGCACGAATGCCGGTTCGTGAGTGTGACTACGTTCTGAGGACCTTGAGGTTGAGCCCTAGACTACATCCCGCAGATGGAGCGGCGTGCCACAGATGTTACAAAGACCCCATAACCCGACACCACTCACGAACCAGTTCCACATTAGCCAGTGACATGCTCGGGATATTATATATGTCCACGTATTCGGGATGCGAGATGCTCCACCTACGCATAGGCGGGAGACCAGCAACGGAGGTGCTCCAGCTACGCATAGGCGGGAGACCAGCAACGGAGGACGAGCTGTGGCAGCTCGACTTAGATTACCCTTTTGGCAAAAATGCCAGGGCACTATGTCGAGTGGGCCCAGCTTTTGTGGAGCCTGTGGATGATGATGTCCCCACTGACGAGGAGACACGTCGCGAGGATTCCGACGTTGAGTCGGAGGAGGACGAAGGTGGAGATTCAGACATGGGGGATGAGGCGGCAGCACCTGACGAAGAAGTGGAGTACTTTGACTGATCAGGGAGTTTCACAACCCACCTTTCTGTTTGTA
>JACEIK010004212.1:0-105716 GCA_018107945.1 Datura stramonium | reverse complement strand
CGGTCGTGTGAGGCCGTGCGTTGTGTAGCTGTTTAGCATTATTGATTATGTTGGTCGTGTGGGGCCATAGTCTGATAGTAGTGGTGACCTTGCCGGTCACATAGTTATCCAGTATTCTTTATGTTGAGTCACAGATGACTAGACAGCATGGTGGCCTTGTCGGCCGCATAGGTTCCCCGTTATAAGTATGTCTCTGGTTAACTGTTATTATATTTACAGGTGGTTATAGGCCTAGTCGGCCGGAGGCTGTATTTACAGCCGTTATATAGCCCATTGTTTCCATAAATCTGAGATAGAGCTAGCCAGGCACCAGATGTGCTTAGGCTAACCAGATAGCAGTCCAGGTCCTACTAGGGCACCAGGTGCCAGTCATACCCCCCAAGGCGGGGCATGACAGTTATTATATCACTTGTATTCATTTGCTTGTATAACTTGTATTCATTTGCTCTTGTATTACTTGTATTTATTATCTCTAATACAAAAATACAACATAGAGAGAGAGACGCGAAAATACAGAAAAACACTCAGAGAGAGATAGATAGATAGAGAGGGAGAGAGAGAGAGAGAGAGAGATAGGCAAAATATAGAAATACACATTCACATAGCGAGAGAGAGGTGAGAAAGGGAGAGAGAGGAGCGAGAAAGGTAGAGAAGGGAATGGCGAGTGAGAGAGGGAGAGAGGCGGAAGAGATTAGGGAGAGAGGGAGAGAGGCTAGAGAGAGTGAAGTATAGTTATAAATTGTAATATTTTAAAACTATAGTTTTAAATAATAAATATATAGCACATGTTTGTTGTACCATGCAAATTTTCCTTTTAAAAAGTACTTTTATCAGTAGGTTTTTTTTTAAAAAAACGGTCTTGAGTAGTGGTTGTTTGTGTTTGGCTAATCAATTTAAAATTTTTATTTTTATTAATATTAGATCAACAACTTGTGTTTGCTCAAACTTTAACAAAATGCTTTAAGGGAGAAACTATTATTTTCAACTTTTGAAAAACAACTTTTACTACTACTTAAATGATACTTATTTTTTCTTAAAAGCTTGATCAAACACTTGAACTCTCTAGTAAGTACATTTTTTATAAAATAAATAAAAGTATTTTTAATTAAAAGTTTAGCCAAATAAATTATAAATTCCTAATATCAAAATGAATAAAGTTGATAAATAACTACTTTTCAGAACTCTTATCAAGAGTTGGCTAGCATTTCAAGACGATTCAAACTTTAACTATTTTTAAGATAAACATAAAATTTAGAAAAAAGTACCTCTAGTGAAAATAAGAAAATTCAGCACACTGTTCGACACTTTAACAAGTGCTAGAGTTTGAAAAATTCATAGCATTTGAACTATCTTTTTCACAAACTCTAAAACAATATCATGAAATTTTTCTGGAGTTTCACTTATACCATTTCAAACTCAAGGCTTATAGAACTCCAGGATTTTTACTGAAACATCATGATATTGTCCTAGAGTTTCAATATCTATAAAATCGAACTTTTTTTTTCTTATAAAAAGACTTGTTTGAACTCCAAAAATTTTATTAGAACTTTAAAACATTGTCTTGGAGTTTCAACTTCTGCAAGTGAAACTGTGTCCTTAGTTTCAATTGTAGAAGTTGAAATTCCAGGAATATATCCTGAAATTTAAAAGATATCATGAATGAAATAATCCTTTTATCATTATTTTATTTATAATACCTATTTCACTACTAAAAGTTAAGAAACTTATATTAGAAGGTACATGAGTGAAATAATCCTTCAAAAAACTTATACGCCAATTGGGAATTCACCTTATCGGTTGGTTTATGGGAAGGAATGTCACNATATTATTTTATTCATGATATTTATTTTACTGTTGGTGCCTAGAATTTTTCTTTTACATTATCTACGTACTCATGATATTTTGAAAACAAAATTCGCTTCAATATTATAAACATAAAAAAAAAAACTTGGAGTTTGAACTATTGGAATTTGAATTTTCACAATTAAAAACTCCATAAATTTTTCTTCGAGTTTGACTTGCACAGTTAAAACTCCAAATATTTTTTGAATTATAATTCACTGTGTTGAAGTTAACTTTTCAAAGCTTTAATTTGTTAAGTAGTTTAGTTAGGAGTATTTTTATCTAAATATCACTTTCAAAAGTAGTTATTTATCAATTATATTTTAAATGAGAGATAAATACTAAAGTGATATTTTGAAACTGAATATCCAGGGCAATTTTTTATTATCAAAATCATTGTTGCTGAATCTTTTTCGAGGGTGTTATTTACGCTTGGATTTGCTAAATTCACTAGTTATTCTGGGTAGATTTACATAACAAAATCATTTGAGATTATTGTTCATATTTTATCCCTCTTTTAAAGAGTTTTCTGAAATTTAGAAAAATAGAGAAACTTTGTTCACAAGTATCTTTTTTCATAACTTTGATATAAATTACTCATAATTATTTTTTTCAAAAGAGCAAATCTCGTTTGTTCACAAGTTTTATCGGATATGACATAATTTTATTATAAAATATTCACAATTTTTTTTTTCGAAAAAAAATATATTGCTTTATTCACAAATTATGTTAGACATGATATAAGTCTTATATAATCTTCATTCTATCTTGTTAAATTATTCATAAGACTTGTCGCATGGGCAAAATATATCTGTGTTGTTCAATCTTTCACAAATTTTGTGCTATAGAAAGATTTGATATCATCTCTATTCTACTATCTTATTAAATTTTTCATAAGTTTTATTAAATTAATAAATCATGCATATGTAATGAATTATTCACAAATTTTGATAGACTAACACAACTTGATACTATCTTTATTCTATCTATCTTAATTATTAAATTATTCATAAGTCTTTGGAAGATGAGCAAATCTTGCCTGTGTTTTCAGTAATCATATTTCTAATTAAATTTTTTATTCTTTAATTAGAGTATTCAATTATTCACTTTAATCATCTTGACCAATTAAAGAAAATATTTTCAAGATTCAATGTGGACGATGATAGTAGCCTCACTCATTCAGCTCTAGCAGCGGTATTACATTCTTTGGAGCTAAAGTTATCTAGAGCCTAATCCATATTCGATTATTCAACATGAATTCTAATAAAATAGGATAGTGAAATTCGATAAATTTATCAATAAAAGATTTAAATAATTCTTTTTGGTAAATCAGGAACAATTTTTGAAAGTTTTCAATGGTTTGTACTTTAGATTAAACAACAACAAAATAATTGTAAACTTGAGTAAAAGAATAGAAATAATAAATGAGTAAGAAGAAGAAGCTGCAAAATTTTTTAGGAAGAATGAGAAGGAAGAAAGAGAAATGAGAAAGAGGAAGAGAAAATGAGAGGCTATATATGTAAATATTTTAAAAACAAGAAAAAAATTAAACATCGACAAAATCAGTACAATTAAATTTATAATAAGGTAAAAAAAAAAACACTATATGGGTTATAACTCACAAGTCTTAGCTTTCAGATTTTGTGCCTTAGAATAATGAGATGAAAAATTTAAAATAACTGACTTATACATGCATTCTGCCTCGCATCGTTCACTGCAGCAGTTACCACCTTTACTGCGGCAAACCTGCTATGGCAATCAAGGTCTCGTTATGGCGAGTCTTGACATCTCGCCATCCACGGCTACGACGACACTCTGATCACGATGGTTGGTCTCGCTGCGGCAGAAATCCCACTGCTACAGGGTGCCTCATTAACCAGTAGCTTGATAAAACTGAACACTTTACTATTTCAAAACACAAGGATTATATCAGGACATCACAACACATTTCAAATGCGTACTCCGCTGTAAAACAATGCTACAAATTCGTTTGTAGTTTTAAAATTCCCTATGGTGGTCTAGTTTACTAGGTCACCCTAATTGAACATAACAAAAAATTAATTATCAAGATTCTACACACAATTCAATTTTTTGAACCTCCCTATCTTTGAGTTTTAGTAGCTCACTTTTACTATAGGGACTCTAACAAGGGCACTATGGCCCTAACCACCCCATACAATTGGACTATTTGTTACATTAAGTACTAACTAAACCATCGTTCATCTTCAAACTGACAAGGAAAGAAGCAGGGGGGAATTACCTGACTTAGCAAAAAGCTGGGGATACTTGCTTCGAATGTCTGATTCGATCTCCCAGGTGGCCTCCTCTATAGGACAGTTCTTCCACTGGACCTTCACTGACACGATCTCCTTGGATCTCAGCTTGCGGACCTACCTATCTAAGATCGCTACAGGCTCCTATTTATAGGATAGATTTTCATTAAACAAGATCAAATCTCAGTGAATAATATATGTGCCATTGCCGTGATACTCCTTCAGCATTGAGACATGAAATACCGGGTGAACTCCGGACAACCTTGGAGGCAAAGACAATTCATAGGCCACCTCTCCCACATGCCTAAGGATCTTAAAGAGACCAATATACCTCGGGCTAAGTTTACCTCACTTTTCAAACCTTATCACCTCCTTCATGGGTGAAACCTTATGTAAAACTTGCTCTCCTACTGTGAACTCAATGAAATATTTTTGATCTGTGTATTCTTTCTACCTTCCTTGAGCTACCAATGATTTTTCTGAATCACTTTAACTTTTTGTAATCACTCCTTTAATAGGTCGGTGCCCCATGGTCTCACCTAAAAAGTATCGAACCAACTAATAGGAGATCTATACCTCCTCTTATATAAAGCCTCAAATGACGCCATATCAATGCTTGAGATGCGCAGTTTATGTCTAACTTTTGGAGGAACTTGCAGGATGAGTTGGGTACTAGACTGGTTTTGAATACAACATTTTATCCTCATACCAATAGGTAGTCTTAGCAAATGATTCAAGTCCTAGAGGATATGCTTTGGGCTTGTGTGATAGATTTTAGGGGTCACTGGGACTAGTTTTTAGCATTAACTTAATTTGCTTATAATGTGCAGACTTAGTCAACTTGTCTATAATCACCCGTACAGAGTTAAATTTTCTTAAAGTCTTTGGAAGGCTAACTGCAAAGTCCACAGTTATCCTCTCCTAATTCCATTTAGAAATGGGCATCTTCTGAAGTGTTTCTCCAAGCCTTTGTGCTCATACTTTACCTGCTGACAATTTAAACACTGAGCAACAAACTCCACAACATCATGCTTAATTCTCCCCTACCAATAGTACTACTTTAGGTCACGGTACATCTTGATGGCATCAGAATGTATAGAATATCTCAAATTGTGAGCCTTTGACAACATGGTCTTAATTAGATCGTCAACACAAAGAACACATATACGCCCCTTGATCCTCCAGATACCCTCATTATTGATCACAACCTCTTTGGCTTCTACCTGCAAGAATTTATCATGGATCTTGCTCAACTTGGCATAATCAAAATGTCTGGGATTAATCTACTCCAGAAAGGACGATCTTGCCTCCATGTAAGCCAATACTCCATCCGGTTCAAGAAAATTAAGTCTTATGAAACTGTTGGCCAAAGTTTGAACCTCTCTAGCCAGCGGACGCTTTATAGCCTCCAAACAAGCTAGGCTACCATACTTTCAGATTTTCTAGTAAAAGCATCAACCACCATGTTTGCCTTACCCGGATGATATAAAATAGTAATATCATAGTCTTTGAATAACACCATCTACCTCCGCTGTCTCAAGTTAAGATCTCTCTGGGTGAACACATGTTGCTAACTGTGGTGGTCAGTAAACACCTTGTAACGGACACTATAGAGATAATACCTTCAAAGTTTTAGAGCAAACACCACTACTGCAAACTCCAAGTCATGTGTGGAATAGTTTTTTTCATGCACCTTCAGCTTCCTAGACGCATACAAAGTGACCTTCTTATCATGCATCAAAACATCACCCAAACCAGAACATGAAGCATCACAATAAATTACGAAATTCTTACCCTCCAAAGAAATGCTAGGATGGGGGCAGTAGTCAGTAGAGTCTTGAGCTTTTGAAAGCTCTCCTTATACTCATCCACCTCTAAAATGACACATATTTCTAGGTTAACCAGGTCAACTGAGAAGACACAGAGATAAATCCCTATTAGACTAGAGTCGAGTACGTGCCCACACGATCCATCAAATTGGTTATATTAAGTAAGTTTGTATAAGAGCTATAGGTTCATCGATCTCATTGTACAAGGACATGTCTAGTAAAACGGTATGGAGACCTCTATACTGCTCTTTGAGAGTCTACAGGATTAGAAAAACTCAATTCTTTCTTTTTTTCATGCTATTAATTGATTTCAATTGGTATTTGTGATCCAAATTAGTATCTAACATCTTTCATTCTTATTTCTCATAAATGGTGAGAGCACGATCAAGAGGAGCCAGAGAAAATGTACTAGATCTGACTGCTGGGCTTGCAGCTCGTGGCAGAGGGCGAGCTGAAAGAGATGGCTATGGTAGAGTACGAAGCACAACGCTAGCTAGAGGCAGGGCTCATGCCGTTGGTCAGGCCCGAGAGAGGTCCGACTCCCCTGCACCTCTAGAGATCCAGGAGAGGAGCTAGCAGCACTAGTTTAGAAGGTGTATTCCTGTTCTGACTTTAGCAGATGTACTGTCCCAGGTGCTGAATCTATTGAGTGGGTTGGTAGAAAATAGGGCGGCAACCGCAACTCTAGTAGATCAGCATTCAGGAGTGTAACATGTGTTCAGTTGTAACTCTCACGCAAGTGTATGTGGTTGTACAAGTAATATAGGATTTGAAGTCTAGAAATTGTACCCATAAATACAATTGATTAATTTATTTAATAAATTAAACTAATGTTATTTTATTTATTCAGGCAACAGAATCTAAAGATTTATTTATAACTATCTACACAAAAAAATAAAAAGAAGTACTAATGAATAATTAACCAAAGAAAGAGAGGATTCTTATGAAATCAATGAAATGAATTGATCTAGGATTATGGATTGCTAGAAATCATTCACCATTGTTATCTTGCAATAAATATCGAGTTATTGATTCATGAGGTTGATTGTATTATTATGATCTTCTGAGTCTCTAATCACCTATTCACATACAATTCTATATTTGTATCCCTACGATCAAGAAGACATCATGCGAATGATATCAGTTTCTCCCATTCAATAACCAAGAAAGGAGTTCTAGGTATATTCCTATCCTAGTCACAAATCAATTCTAAATTTTACTTTAAGAAAAAATATTTCTCCTTATATTCTTCGTTATATCTTATTGATCTTTCTTTAGGGTTCACAACAATATTATAGATGTATTTTAATGGTCGCGAAATATTAAAATAGTAAGCACAAGAATATAAGAACAACTACTATGATAATTATGTAATTTAGCTCAAGTTCATATCGCAATAATTATGCCACTATCATAATCCTAGAATGAGAAGTTTTTCTCCATATAAACATGGAGTAAATATAATAAATTATCCAAAAACACTACATAAAAATAAATAACATTGAAAAGAAAGATAAAATCAAAATTCTCTAGCCTCCACGGCGGCTCCTAGCTCTTCCCCGGTAAAAAAGTTATGTCTTAAAATGTTTTAAGGACTATTTATACATGTATAAAAAATTCCACATAAAATAAATTGAGTCCAAAATAAATTAAAAAATACTTTTTAGGTTTGGATTGGGTTGCACAATGGGTGACCAAAGTGTCATGCAGGTAAACTCCTTTCTTTCTTTGCTTTTAATTATATATATATAAATTCCTTCCGTTGAGTTTACTTAACCCATCAACATCATTGGGTAAGCTAAAGCTTGTTGATGGCTCTACTACTCCCTTTGTTGGGAGTGGTACTGTGAAAGAAAACCATCTCGTCCGCTGCTTGCTTAATTTCCTTATATGATTTTTCATTTTTAATCCGTTTTTGCTCCAGATTTTTTTATTTTCTTCATGATTTATTACATAAAAAATATAATATTTTAACACATAAAATATAATTAATACTCAAAATACAATAAAAATTATTAAAATATAAGGCAAATAATGACTAAATATATGTATTTTTGTGTTATACCCCTAATTTTTTTTTTGTCATTTTAAAGTGTTGAAAGTATGTTAATGTCAAGTGATTAAGGTGTTTGTATATTCATGATAAGGAAAGTGAAGGTATGAAGTGTATACCATGGGAGGTGTCAAGGATCGAACACGTAAACGAAACAATCGGCAAGAGGCAAGGCAAAGGATACGGCAACCCTTGAACTTCTGTGGGGCAGGTAGGCGCATTTCTAGGTGCATTGCGCCCGTCAACTTAATGCCTCACCCCTATATAATTTTAAGTGTTATGTTATAATTTTATTTGATAGTTATCCCCAATTGAGCTACTAGCTTAAACTCCTCATATCCTCTCTATTTGCAGCAAATATGAAGGGAAATCAAGCCACCAAATCATCTCCAAAAGTTAGGAAAATCTGAGCTTTGATTTTTGGCGTTGCGAGGAACATTTCTACCGGATTGTTTGGTTGTGTTGCTGCATTTTTGGCGTGTTTCTAGGCAGTAGAGGTTGGAGAAAACCTCCCCTATCTTGTATAAGGATATCCTCAAGTGAAGATTTTCTTCAAATGAGCCACTCAATTGTTGTGATTGCGAGTTGGAGTTGTAAGAAGAATCAAGAGTAAGCTTAAAGGAAAATTAGTTGGCGAAAGTTGGATTCAAGATATTAAGGTATGTAAGACGCCCCTTGTTCTTTCTTGCACACGATTTAAGTTTGTAAGTTGAAGTCAAAATAGTATGTTCTTGACATTGAAATTAGTACGTTAAGCTACTCCTAAAGTTATAAATTGTGTGTTGAATTGAGGTTAAAGCGATGGGATTATATCTTGCCAAAATGGCAAATGAAGTATGATATTACTTTGTTGTCGTTGTAGATGTAAATTGAGTATGGACACCCCTTAGCATGGGCACTGTGATCTGGTCCTTTGTTATTGTGCGATATGTATTGTCAATATTGCTTAAGGTTTTGGTTCCTATATGATACTAGTAAAGAGATAAAATGGCGACATATAAAATGACCAAAGTTAAGAAAATAACATTAATCTTAACGAGAGTAAATTTGTTGATATGATTGTTCCCCGAGATATTTATACACTCATGTATGTGTGTGGTTTGAGGTAGCTAAGGCTAAAGGGAGATTTTATGATCCTTCTCCTAAAGTTAGGTGATAAGTTGTCGAGTTCGAGTTTTAAATTAAGCATAGTAGATCCTAAGCATATCACATTGAGCCTAAGTACTTTAAAGCGAGTCTAAGCACTCTAAGTGAATCTAAGAATTCTAAAGCCAAGATTAATCACTTCAAGTCAAGTCCAAGCACTCAAGAATAGAATCTAAGTATTCTGAGTTGAGTCTAAGCATTCTAAGTTAAATATGAGTATTCCAAGTTGAGTTTGAGTATGCAAAGTTGGGTCTGAGTATCTAGAATTGACTCCAAGAGCTTGTAAACCGAGATAAGTTCCAAGTTCCTCGAGTCTCGATTTCACAACTACTCCTCTAAGTTTAGTTATGTCACAGGTCTCTTCATGTCAGTCTTAAGAAGTATTGCATTTGTTGGTCCCCATGTTGGACCCATTCTCCGAGTCAGTCATATCCTATTGTACATTTTTTCAGTCCAAGTATCAGTTTGCATATTATTCAATCCAAGTATTGAAACTTGCCTTCTTTGGTCTAAGTATCAGAAAGCTATTGCTGTGAGGTACTATATATCTAAACCCTAGTCCAAGTATCAAGTAACTCTTAAGATCCTAGTCCGAGTATCAGGTAGCCTTTGAGTCAGTTCTCACCACCCCAGTCTAAGTATTGGGAGTCCTTGTGTATGAGTCATTTGAGTTATACATGTGTCATTGTATATAGGGTAGCAAGTAACAGGTTATCTTTCCCCTACCCTATCCTTTGAGTTATTATTAGTTATTTCTTGGTCATTATTGATGTCGATAGGTTTCAGATTCCAGGTCGTATTTTCTTCTATCACTGGTTAATCTATCTTTGATATTATTTGTGTGTTTATAGCCTTCAGCCTTACATTCCAGTACATATCTTTCGTACTGAAGTTCGTTCACCTGGGGACTCTCTATAATTATGTTGTAGTATAGATAGAGGTTCAGACCATCAATTGCAGTAGGTGTTGATCTTCAGTAGAGAGTTGGTATGCTCCCTTCTTTCAAGAGCTGAGGTCTAGCTTGTCTTTTAATTTATGTTGTACAATATAGGCAGGTTGGGTCCCTGTCCCTTGAATTCAGATTACATACTCTTTAGAGGCTTTTGTGGATAGTTGTATAGTTTTAATTTAGTATGTGGTCTTACTAGCTTCCCATAGTTTGTTTCAATTCTATTATGGCTTTGTCGGCATCTTATCTCTTGTTATAATATGTTGAGACCGGGTCGGTCCCTTTTTGAGTTATATATAACTATGACAGTTATTCTAGTCAACCTAAGTGTTACAGTTACAGAAATTATATAGAAGGATCTTTAGTCAATTAGGTATTGTAAGCCAATCGCGCCCTCCCTTAGTTGGGGCGTGAAAAACTTGGTATTAGAACAAAGTCATGTCCTAAGGAGTCCACAAAGTCGTGTCTAGTAAAGTCTTTCTTATGGATATTACATGCACTATACTTATAATTTGGAGGCTACAGGATATTTAGGAGTTATTTTCACTTCTTTGACGGACAATTCATGCTATAGAGCTAAGTCATAAGGTTTCCTAATATCTAAGTCGTGCTTGTGTTTTAGAGTATGCTAGTGATAAGAAAAATGGTTACGCATTTGATCCGCATTGCTGTTGGAGAGGGTACTAGTCACCCTCTTGATCCGCATTGCTGCTCCTGGTGCTACATCCCCTCCAACACAAGTCAGGGCTTCCATGAACAAGCATCCAGCTCCGCTGTCACGTCCCGAGTTTACACCCTGAACGAAATACGGTACTTGAAGTCACAAGTGACCCCAAGTCAACCCCTGGTCTGTCATACACTAGCATTATAAGTAATATAAGAATACATACAATGAAAGTTTAAAACGAAAATATAAATACATGAAAGAAATAAAGCTGGTTCATAGTGTTTAAAAATATTAAAACAACACTACAAGCCTGAAATACCAATATGAGTCTGAAAGCCACTATGACCGATGAGTTCTTGGGACAAGCCCCCAGCTAACTCCAAATCTAAATAGAAGAAATGAAAAATATAGCTAAAATAAATAAATATCCGTTGTTATATCCCGTAAATTCCTGGCACATAGATGGCCTATTCACGTGTTGGTTAGGAGTATTTAAAAGCCATACATGCTAGAAAAAGGCCCGGGGAAAGATCGGACAAGCGCCAAGTCGGCGCGTCGCAAGGCAAAATGCGACTTATAAATTGCATTCGGGGAATGCAACATAAATCGCATTCCGAGAATGCAACTTATAAGTCTCATTCCCTGAATCACGACTTATAAGTCCCAATAGTATATAAAAAGCTACTTCGGTTTTATTTTCATTAAAACACGAGATAATTCCGGTGAGCTGCGAGCCGAGAGAGAGCGAGTGGTGATGGAAATTAGGAGCCGATTATGCCGTCCAAACGTAGTCCAAATTAAATTAATCTCAGATACCGAGGTAGTTAGCAGCAGAGAGCATTTTTACGGATTTTGTTTCGCGAAATATGGCCGACAGATCGTCGAGCTACCGGACTAAGGTAAGTAGAATTGCTCCAAACTAGTGTCGGTGTGCTCCCTAGCAAGTAAAGTGGATACTTCTCCCTTCTGGACTTGAAAAAATAGCAAGTTTCTGACCGTCTTTTCGATAAGCCTAAGTTTTAGGCTATAAATATGTCCCAGTGACGTGGAGTCATGAGAATAGTGTTGTATTTAGTACTAATTGACGTGTATGTGAATGCGGTTGGGAGAATTAGGCTAGATGTGACCGAGCCTCGTCCGACAGTCGAGTAACTCCTGAGGTTAAAGGTATGTAAAACAGTTCCCTCGGCAAGTTAGAGGTTTTAAATTTTGTATAAATCATAGTAAACTCCGTAATTGAATTCTCGGAGTTGAATGTTGAGTATTGAGTAAGTTTTAGTAAAATCTGGTTTGCGTTGCCGTATCGTATTAAGTCCGAAAGTTAATGCAAGCATGCGCCAAAGGGCGAGTTAACATTAGAGATTCGAGTATAGCCTATTGTATGATTAGCAAGCATGTTGTAGAATAAAAGAAACAAATTTTCAGAATAAAAGTTAGTAAAGTAAATCGGATAGACGAGCAGTGACCCATGGCTACGGACTAGCCATTCGAGACGAGATGAGATATTGGCTACAGATTAGCCATTCGGACAGATAGTATCCTGGCTACAGGTGTAAGCGGTTAAATAAAGATTACGAGAATCGGTATAATCGGTAAAGAATCGATTATGAGTACGAAGAGATCGAGAATAGAGAAATCGGATTTCGAGATAGTCTTTTTCAGTTATACATGCTTGCTATTTATATGTGCTACTTGTTTGTTGAGACTTGATGTGGCGTGAGAAGGTCCCTTATTGAACGTCCTTACCCTTTCCCAGGTTGTGTCGTGTCGCCCCTTGCGAGCGGGTGGGTTTACGTCACTCCAAGGGGGTGGCATGCCTTCCCCAGCTTGGGCGAAGATGGGATGAAGCTTTCCCCATATCGGTCGATCAGCACTCTGATGCCGAAAACCCTGTTGAGTATGTGTCCAGGGTACTGTCCAGTACAAATATTCTTTGTTGGTGTTCCCGGGAAAGGTACAGTCTCTATTTCGAGTAGCCACATTTGAGTGTTAGGGGAACAGACCCTATCCCATTGCCGAACCAGCGTACAGGAGTCCTCCGGACTCGGAACACGGTTCCTTATATCGAAGGCCAAGGCCGAGCCGGAGACAGGGGCCGGTAGAGGGCTCCTAGTGAGCAGATGAGTGGAGTGACTTATTTTTGGCTGGTTTTGACCGGGTAAGGGTATATAGATTATTTGCTTGCTTGGCGTCATCAGAAGCTTATGGGGTTATTATTGGCTCTTGCTTGCTACTTGTATATCTATTTATGTGCTATACTAGCTACTAGACAGCAGGCCGTCGCGTTTACAGGTGCGCTTCTGCCCTATCAGTACGAAGCTTGATTCGAGTTCATATCGGCTTCCTCGAGATTGATTATCTCCTGCTATACTGTGAAATTGCTAGTTATGCTATTTATATTCGATTGTATTCGGTTGTATTATTTCAGTTGCTTTGCATACTCGGTACAGCGATGCGCGCCCCGGTGGGGCCGCTGCATTGCCTGCAGGTGCTCATAGACGAGGAGGCGATCTCTAGTGATTCCAGCCAGCTATTGAGTCATGAAGCTCCTGTCATCCGGAGCCTGATTTCCATAGGTGTGGCTCTTTTCCTTTTGTTGCACAATATGGGTAGGTCGGGGCCTTTTGTCCAGTCATTTTATTGTTACTCATAGAGGCTTGCGATTGTATATATTATCTCCCTGTGATCAGTTAAGCCGGTCGTGTGAGGCCGTTGGTTGTATAGAAGCTGTTTAGTATCTGTTTTTATGATTGGCCGTGTGGGGCCATAGTTTTGGCTTGATAGTGGTGACCTTGCCGGTCATGTAGCTTTCCGGAGGTATTCCCCTACGCTAAGTTTTAGATGACTAGACAACATGGTGGCCTTGTCTCAGCCGCATAGTTCCCTTGTATTAGAATGTTTCTGGTTATTTGTTTGCATTCACAGGTGGCTATAGGCGGTTAATGGAGAGTGTGTTTCGGCCGTTATAGCCCTTTGTTTCCCGAAGCACGAGATAGAGCTAGCCGAGGCACCGGATGTGCCTAGGCCCACCGGTTAAGCGATCCAGGTCCTACACGGGCACTAGGTGCCAGTCATACCCCCAAGAGGCGGGCGTGACATCCCGTCCTCGAGAAGGATAGTACTCACTAACTAGTAAGGGTGATGTCATCGATGAGTGATCAGCTAACGAAGGCGAAGGCTGAATCCTGCAGTTGTATCATACAACGTAAAAGTATGCATCGGTACTTTGAATATACTAAGTAAGTAGGACACATAACACGATGAAAAAAAATAAAAGAAATGCTGAACTGAAAAGGCATGCAATGACCAACTATTGTCTAATCGAAGAACTGAAATACAGAGGTAGTCTAGAAGACCCTATCTAATGGTCAAACCATGTTCTAAGTCTATAATACTGATGCGGGCGGGCTAGTTGAGACTAGGCTGGCGACTAGTGGGAGAGTCTATAACCGACATATAACACTCGTGAGCTAGGCGTGGAGTCCAAATATATACACTGTCGCGCCCCATTTCTCTCCCGCGGGAGCGGGACCCAACATTGACAACTCTTAAGGGTTTAAAAAGAGAGAAAAAGAGTCGCCACCCTAACAGATTAAGGTGCGTTAGGGCACCCATTCCTAAGCTAAGGTCTATTACCTAGGTCACCGAGTTAGGTAAGGGCTTTAGTACCTTGAAAGGAAGGTGTTAGGCACCTTTCGAGGTCCACAAATGTGGTTTCCGACCGTACTCATTAAATGGGGATTTTACTAAGTGAGAAAATAAATTGATTTTAACCTATAATATTTATATTTAAACTAATTTGATAAAGAAATAAACATTTAAACAAATAAATAATTAAACTAATAAAAGAAGAAGAAGATTGGGCAAAAAAAAATGAATAATATTAAAATACACATAAAGACAAAACAGAAAAATAAAAGCAAGTACATAAATGACAAACAATAATATAAACAAAACAACTAAATAAATAAATATTTTAATTGTGGGGCCGAACCTCATAGAGGCGCCTCGTATCCTTAAGGAATCGGGCCGAGCATTAGTTCTGGGGAGTTTTAACCTAATGGGATCACCTATACGCTTAAATAATACTTTGCAATCTTGCGAATTGTATTCAACGAGCACATAATATCATTTTCCGACTACCCACCTTGTTGATTGATTATTAACTTAAGGCGTTTCTAGGTGGA
Source organism: Datura stramonium (assembly GCA_018107945.1). Lineage (NCBI taxonomy): Eukaryota > Viridiplantae > Streptophyta > Magnoliopsida > Solanales > Solanaceae > Datura > Datura stramonium. The sequence continues at coordinate 90,770 of JACEIK010004212.1, read as the reverse complement.
AAAAAGACTAGCAGCCTAGAATTTGCCTACCCGCACCAATCTTAAGGTCCAAGAGGCTTTGGACAACTATTTTGGCTTTTTGGATCTAAAAATACTAAGGCTTAAAAAAAGGTGATTAACGTCAAACAAGCACATAATATAATTAAAACAAATAGCAAACATGTTTTCAAATACGCCTCGAATAAAGTAAATAGGTAGTTGAAACAAGTTTCGAATTAAGCCCTATAGTCATGATTTCTAGTAAGAACAAAATCATATTAGAAATTAATCTTATAACATGATATCTAATGCAAAATAATCAAACATGCAAATCCACTCATTAAAACAAATCCAAAGGGCCGGAATATTATGATCCAAATAATGCAATGCATTAAAAGTAACTTATAAGCATGATGTCATATTGATTATGCAAAATAATATGAGCAGACAAATTTTATAATTAAGCCTAGCCAACCGCTCCTAAGTAGTTATTAACTAGTAGATCTTCAGCATATTAAGATATGACAAAATGGGTTTGCACATACATATTGCAATATACGTCAAATTAAATTATTAAGATATTATTGGTATAATTTCTATGTAGGCATTAACCCTATAGGCATGTTTTCTAGGTGAGGTATATATTTATTAGAAAACCTATGAACATGCTTTCTAGATGAGTTTGATAATTAGAGGTGATAAAGTAAAAAAAACATATAAACCCCACCCCCAGACCCCATTCCACTATTACTCAATGTTCGTTACACTTATTACAATCAGATGAAAAATAAATAAATAAATATTACAACACACATGATGCTAAATTAATTAAAACTCTCATAGGCTTTCATCTACAGTGAGACTCTTCGGTGGATCGGAATAAATTTGAAAGATGCACGCTTAAAGGTTAAATAACATAATAGACAAACAATAATAATATTTTTTATCTTTTTTGATTTTTTTAATATTTTTAATTTATTAAAATTTTATATTAACAATTAAAAGAACATATTAAAACATAATCATGATGAGAGAGAGAGCACTTTTAAAAAAATTAAATATCAAGTTATATCGGTAATTGATATCTCACAAAATTAGATATACTAACCGGTTAAGAGGTATACGACTTAGTATAAAAGAACATGAAACTCAGCAAGGCTATGCACCAACAATCCAGAACGTGTAGAAAGAGAGAGAGAGAGAGAGCCATATTTAATATTATATGGCTAGAGGGCAGGATTGTATCAGCGAAGAGCATGTTAAGTTTGGATGAATATTGTTAGCACAATTGTAACCTCTAGCGTTATAGGGAAGATAAATAACAAGGTTATTGTTAAAGAACCAAGAGAGGTTCGAGTATATGAATTGTAATAAGTGAAGTTCTTCCCCCTAGAGAAAAAGAAAATAACATGCTTATATAGTTAATAAATAAAGGTTAAGGGAAGGGAGATATTTAGCACAATCACAGGACCTATATTCAATCCGTCAATCCCGGAAATTAACAGGGTTGCCAATAAAATAAATATTAATCAATTCCTAGAAGGAAAGCGATCAAGTATAAAATAAAATTTACCATAAATAATCGTGTATTAGAGCTGTAAGGATATCACATTATCATAAATAGGCAAATACTAATCTTTCCATATTAATTCAGGAAAAGGAAAAAAATGAAATCACAATTTGCCTTATAAAGATTTTCCATCATAATAGGAATAGAATTAAGCAAACAAATTATCACAGTTACTTAAACGAAATTAGCTAAGTTTCACATGAATGGGAATTTTCTTGACTAGCGATGAAATATTTTACATAAGTATGCGGAAAGGGAACAAATCATATAGGATTTTCAACAATGCACCAAAATATCATATCACATTTGTGACTAAAAATAAAAATGCAAATAGGTGTTTCAGGTTTGAAAAATAACAACATGAACTTAGTTTTGTAGGAGGTTAACAAATTGGTTTATCAACATATAGTGGTTAGCTTAAAGCTCTTCAATATGAATAAACAAATGAATAACTAAAGACAAGAAATTTTAAACTAAATCTATAGCCAATACTAGCAAATTTTAGATATAAAAATCTGTAAAAGGCGAGACGGATATGAGTTGATAAAACATAAAGTCAATCTATACGAAAACATGCAAACATAATCATACTTAGACAGGAAGTGAATAAAGGGAAGGGAATACCCATCATTTGTTCAAAGAAGATAGGATTAACTTATGCAGGCTTACAAAGAGTGACATACTAATTATACGGAAAGAAATGAATTATTCAAGAATTTACCAAACGAGACAAAAAATTAAAAATATTTTAGATAGCACCAATAGCTTCAATAAAAGAATTTTCATGGTGAATAAGGTGTAATAAGTTGCGTAGGATCAATTTAAAGTGGAAATGAAAGCATACGATATGAAAATATCCAAGAAAAAAACCATCATATGAGATTGACAAAAATCTCACCATACATACATATAAACAATCCTTTTCGAGATTTTTCCAAAACTAAATAATTTGGTAAAAACTTATATAATTTTAGGCATGCGGAATCTTTGAGGTACTATAATGATACACATTAAGACAGACAGGTTTGCATATAATAATCTTGAATCTACATTGTCGAACGATCCCCGAATTCTATATGTGTGAGATGAGAACAGTGCGACGAGTTTCGGACACCAAATCAGCACCTAATATGCATGGAATTAAAGCGTCTTACCATGGGCAATTAATAGACAATTAATAATCGATAGTAATAATAGGCGATAGAGGCCAAATCGGTCATGGGTCTATGTTCGAGTTAGTAGCAAAATTTCCGGTGACATTGGTCTTAGATGGTGGTGTCGGATAGTTTGGTTGTTCGCCGGAGTTAATGGAGGGTACGGTGAGGTCCGGTTTCTGGCCGGCGAAGGGATGGTCGCGGGTGTGGTGGTGGCTGTCCATATTTGGTTTTGGTGGTCATGGCGGTGGTGGGATGAGGAGGGAAGGCGGCGGCTGCATGGAGAGGGAGGAGGAGTTTCGCCGGACGCTATGGAGATAATGGTGCGGCCGAGTGGTTGGCGGCTGGCAGGGGTGTTGATCGGGTGAAGGCGGAGCAAACGAGGGAGAGAAAAGGGAGGTTATTTGGTGGCCGGTATGAAGGGAAAGGAGAAGATGAGGAGTGAAGGTTGGTGGTTTCCGATTTGGCGAAGGGAGAGGGGCGATGAAAACTGGTTTCGCCGGTTGTTCGATGGCGTGGTTTCGGTAGAAAGAGAATGAGAAGGAGAGGGTGGCTGCATGTTGTTTTTCGGGCGTTGGCAACGGAGGGGAGAAAGAGGTAGAGAGAGAAGAGGTGACCGGTTGGTTTTGTTGCCGGAAATTATGGAGGTATAGTTGTGGGTTGCCGGAGTTTACAGTGGGTTGTTCGGCTGAAGTTGTGGTAGAGAGGAGAATGGAGAAGAGAAACGGCTGTGTTGTTTTCGCCAGGAAAAATGGGAGAGGGAGATGGGCACGGCGGTGAAGAGAGGGAGAGGGGGAGGTGGCGACTAGGGGAAAGAGGGAAGAGGAGAAAGTAAAAAATGTTTTTAGGTTTTGGGGAGTAAGTGGGGTAAATAAGGAAGTGGGTAGGGTTTAATCATCAGCGAGTAGGATTAAAATAAATGAGCAGTGAGATTAATTTTAAAGGAAGATGGGTCGGTTTATGGGTAGTATTCATGGGTCGGAAGGCGGGTCTAGGCGGGTCAAGGTAGAGTAAACGGGTATGTTTAAATTAAAATTGAATTGAATTTAAATAATCGCCAAAATTGATCAAAAAAAGTGGCTAAAATTGACATAAATTAAATAGAAAGCGGCCCGGTTGAAATAGATTGGATGAAATTGAATAAAAAGTGGCTAGAATTTAAATAAATTGGAGGAAATTGAATTTAGCTGCTATTAAATTAATAAATATACTACACTTTGTAAATAATAAAATAATTTAAATTATATAAGAAATCATATAAATATTATTATTAATAAATAAAATCATAAATATTAGTATACTTATGTAAATATCATATAATTAAATTATGACATTTATAAATAATTTGATGACTAGAAAATAAAATTAAATTATCCAAATATTTCAAAAATAATATTATTAACATAAATAATTTATAAATTCGAGTAATAATATTAGTCAAATAAATTTCCAAAACTATGTAAATAGTTTATTAAATAAATATATATTTTTAAGAAAAGGGCGCATATTAAAGCAGAAATACATTATATACGACATAATTATTTGATATCAAAACTTACAATTAATATGAGTCATATATATGTAATTTGAAATAATTTTTCATAATATTATGATAATAAATTATTTATAAATACAAAAAGTAAGTCGAATATTTAGTAAAATAAATAAATAAATGTATACATATAAGCAGCATATTAGGGCGTGGTAGGTCAAAATTAGGTGTCAACATACACTCTATCGGTAGAACCCAATATACCTTTTCAGGGTATAAAAGCATTGTAATACCCAAAAAGTGCCTAAAATTAGACCCGAATCAAAATTGAAAGTTGGTGAAAAGCTTGGGAAAAATGTCACGGGACGGGTGATGTAACGACTCATGGTTAGAAACCATGGGTCGTTGTTATCTATCTTAGGAGAATTGGACCTTGGCAGTTAGGGGATATCATGGGTCATCCAATGACTCATGGTGAGAAGTGACGATCGTGGTCACGGTCGTGGTATGGGTTGCTAGACTTTCCAGTGGATGTAGCGATTGATACCACGACTCATTGGAAGAAACCACGACTCGTGGTGAGGCTCGTGGTAAGGGAAGTTCAAGTTTGTGACAGGGCTGACAACGGTCAAACTAACGACCCGTTGTTTGAAGCAATGAATCGTCCTGTCAGTCGTGGGAAGAATCTAAAAGTATGGGTTTGGCGGTGGATCCCAGCGACTGCGATACCACCGGAGTTGTGGTATGCAATGACTCGTGGATGTAGCTCGTTGGTTCACCCGGATTCAGTTTTCAAATAAATTTCATTAAGAAGAATTATTTTCGACCTTTCTATGCTCTAGAAAGATGAATCTCTCTTGACTAGACTCTTGTTTACGATTTGGTTTTGGATTGCTTTCAACTATAGTGGGTCTTACTTCAGGCACCTACATCTTAATGATGGTCTTCCCACTTCTTGTTGTTACCACCCATGCATCGGTCACTCTCAGGTTATTGCTTTGAAAATCGCTCTATCTGTTGTTGTAATTGTTTGATTGAGGATGAATGTGATTCGACCAACTTACCCATATTGGAAAGCTCTTCACGCTTGTTGTTTCAAACCTAACTTCACTGGACTCCCGGGTTTGTTGCAGGACTTCGGCGAGAATGGCTTCAATTTTTGCATCTCTGGACTCAATCACTGGTGGTTCCCTATTTCTCCAACTACCTTGATCTCTGGCTTGATAACCTAGCCTGTCATAATTCTGATAGTTCCAACCTTGATTCGTGTAGTTGTGTCTCCAAGTGCCTTGAGCAAGCGCGGAACATCCTCAAGAAATCCTCTATGTAATGATTAACAAATCCTCTTCTCTTCAAGATCGGGGTGTATTAGTCATTGTATGGACATGTTCTTTATTGTGTTCACTGCAGTACTTTTGTGTGTTTATAGGGGTCAAGTGCTTGGTGATCATCTCCATCTGGGCTTTTATCTAGTCCATGTATTAATCACGTTCTATTTCTCTTCTTTGTAGCTTAGTTGGCACACCTCTTGAGTGGTTTCCAATTTCAGATTCGGTCTCGATGTTGTACCAAGCCCTATTGGTTTTGCAAACTTGTCACAGTATCTCCGCTGGACTACTGAAAACTGTGTCATGATTGACCCTTCTGCCATGTTTTTAGCAATCAACTTGTTTGTAGAAGCTAAGTGACACCGTAGTATATTTCTAGAAGAACTTCGTCACGGAAGCTTATGATTTGGGCACTACTTAAATTTCTTTTTGAACCTAAGCCACGTCTCATGCGAGGTTTCTCCCGCTTCCTATCTGAAGTTATTTATCTCATCCCTCAGTTGAATCATCCGTGAGGGTGGTAAAAACTATTCCGGAAAATTTGAGTCAATTCTCTCCAGCTAGTGATGGATTCATCGGCAGTTCATTTAGCCATATTATTGCGTCACCTGTTAGTGAGAACGAGTAACCTAAGTCTTATAGCCTCTTGTGTTATCCCTGGTAGTCTGTAAGCATTGCATATTATGGTGAAATTGATTAGACAATGGTTGGGATTTCTCCCAGTCTAATCCTTTAAGCAACCCTTTCATGCTCGATGAGGTGAGTCATGATGCTTGGTTATGTCGAATTTTGCATTTACTGGCAGGGGGGGGATGGCATTATTTCTCCTATAAAGCCAGCCTCATCAAAATCCAATATCATCTCTCCCTTTCCTGCCGAATTTTTTAAGCTTGATTAGCCCTTTGTAGGGCTTCGGTTCTTTCTTCCTCCATCAATCCTTCCCCACGGAGGTTGAATGGTTGTCTTTGGTCTGTTATGTACTGTGATGGCTCAAAAACACAAAAGCGTAAATCATGAAATAATATTACAGTCAGCTTAAACACCCGATTAGCTTATTTCAAAATCATATTCCCTGGCAACGACCTTAAAATTTAATCACGCCCAAATTACACCTCGCAATTGAAGTATAAAGTGATCCTTTGTTAAATATAGTACCCAACATAGGTTGGGGTTGATCCCATAAGTATGTAGAAATATGTTAATGGTAAATAAACTAGCTTGCAATCAAAATTTCGTAAGGGGCTTTTCCAAATAAAAGTGAAAATAAGTCTAATAATTGAGTTTGCCTCAAATTAATGAAGCTAAACTAGAATTGGGTTCCCCATGATTTCATAATTTATTAGGCTTTTACTAGTGATCTATACTGATGAATTTTGTGTAAGATTTACATTTAGTACATCTAATGTTTCTCTACTTAAAATTACACTTATGCTCTTGATCTCAAAGTGTATACGTCACATTCACCAATAAACTTTAGTTGCTTTCTACCCATCTCCCGTTGGTCTCAAAAGTGTGTATATTTTAACTTTGTAATAACTCTTGACTTTAACTATCCTCGGTTAGAGCTCAAGTTAATTAGATGAGGGTTATTAACCACAAATTATCATTGTTATTCTCTTTTCGTAACTTCAACCTTCTTGATTGGGAAAATTGAAGATATAAAGGGCATGTTTCAACATTTAAACCGCTAAAACATAATTAAAACGAAGAGAATAACAATCCCACTTAATTCACCTATTCAAGAGTCACTATTTTATTATGCCTACATTCGTTAATCCATCATGGTCCTACAAACCTAGCCTAAGAGATTTAGTCATTCATATTTATGAGGAAAAAAATAAAAGACGTAGAAGAAATCATAATGAAATACTTACTTTTATAAATATTTGTTCAACAAAATATCAAAGCTAGAAGGATTCACAAGAACTTGATGAACTTCAATCAATATCAACTAAGCTATTACACGGATTCTCAAAGTATGAATTGTGCAACACTATGACTTGGACGAAAATTTAAGTATGTTGGAAAATTAAAGTTCTTGTCTATTGCATAAGAATAAAGGATATTTATAATAGTAGATTAAGCCTTCGTTGTTTCTTATTGGATTTAAATTGGATTTTGCAGCTTCTATTTCTAGTAGAATTGGAATTTGCCTCACGGCCGCCCATACTTGCACATTGCCTCGCTACTCACTTAGCCTTTGTTGTGCTTGGCGTGGCGTGCCTCTCCTTAAACCATCCTTATTTGCATGTCGCGCCGAGGCCATAACATAGGTGTGCTTATGCGATGCCAACTTCTATATACTCATTTAGTCAACCCCCGTTTTGTAATTCTTACACTTTTAAGCAACATTTAAGCCCCACGTCCATCACATTAAACCTGAAAGCATGTAATAATACGTTTTAGCTCTTTTCTTAAATATATCATAAAATACATGAAAACACACAATTTATTCTCAAAACAAAATAAAGTATGGGTAAAATATGGCTAAGAAACATGTAAACTCACTGTTCAATAATAATGAGCTTCAATATAGGGAATGGTAACATATTGATGATTGTTGTGTATTCAAGATATCTAGTTGTAGAAGGAATGGGGCTATGGGGGAGATGATGTAACACTCCAAAAGTCTCTATGATAAGCCCTAGACTTGTAGAAGAACTAGCAGAAAAATCTACAAATTTTCTCGAAGCGACTCATTATGCAGTGGTGATTTGATGTCACAGGTCGTAGGATCAATTATAGTATGCAACATTTCTCTTGGTCCCAGTAAGAATGACTCATGGTACGAGTCATAGGTAATAAGAAGTCATGGTACAACTCATTGTAGGGGAACAACGAGTCATTGAGTGAGTCTTGGTTTGGGTCTGTGAGGAAAGGTACATGTCTTGGGCATGGTATGACTCATTGAGGTAAGCAAAGATTCGTGGTGACACCCATAGTTTGAAACAGAGAACAGAAATTTCAGCGGCCATCACGAAAGGAAACCACGAGTCGTGGTTTGGAGGTACGACTCATGGTACAACCCGTGGTACCCCTGGCGAAATCTTTTAGATATGATTTTCGGGATATTTTTGTACATTCTAAGCTTCTAACCTCCTAAGTAGCGTTATTTTGGACTTTTTTTTTAAAGTGTTTTAAGAGTTTTAACCTAACCTAAGTCTCTGATGCTCTCACAACTACAGTAGATTTGAAATCTCTTCCAAGATCAAGCTAGGGTTCCTCTTCAACATTCTCTCCCAATCTTCTTGGGTGTTCAAAGCAAGCTTAGAAATCAATTTACCCAGGTATGTAGGGTTATGAATGAGGGAAATTTTTCCACACTCATGCCCAATTTTATCCCCTTTCTACGATCTCATGTTGCTAGATGCATGTCAAATTGAATTCAGGGTTTTGCCCAATTTCCATGAAATCTTCCATGCTTTCTCTAGACCTTCATGTTTTGATGATGTCCCATGACTATTAGGGCAGATTTATACCTCAATTAACTTGTTAATTCATGATTCCAAGTTTTATGGAGATTATTCCCTATTATGCATGATTTATGAAATTCAAGCTTAGGAGTCTAAGATTTCAAGTATGATGAATTATCTAGCATGCATGAATATTTATGAATTCTTAAGTTATGATTCCATGAGAATTATAAAACTTATTTCAAGTATGTATAATTTCATGATCTGGGCAAGCCAATGCAAAGTTAAGTATGTTTATCATAATTTTAGCCAAGGCTTATAAGATCAGATTTAAAGAGATAATTGGAGTCAAGACTCCCCAATATTTAGATTTAAGCTATGTTTTAAGAATATGATTATATATGAGCAATATACCATGTTTTGGGAGTTATAGCACCGAGTAGGCTAGGGAATCCGAGGACCCCAATCTACGAGCTATGCGCCAACATGGGATATATCTTATTTGGGACCTCTCAGAGAGTATTTTCCTGGCGAAGGCACACCCATGATAGCACACCTTATTAGTCCATTGTCTCGGCAAGGCTTAGGATGACTCTCCTATGTGGGCAAGACGTGGGATCATCATCTTTCAGCCCCCAATACATAATGATTATCGGTTATGATGAGTCCTTCCATTATTCCTCATGCTTTTAGTTACTCATGTTCAAAATGTATGATATTATGTCTTATAATATATTTGACCCATTTATTAGTTTATGAGTTTTCAATTATGTCTTCAAGTATATATACCATATCATTTCATTTCTAAACCTTGGGTCATTATATTCATCTTATGATGAGTAGCTTATGATTATGTATATCTCGAATTTAGGGCCTATAGCATGTGGTTCTTACTCTCGCGAAGTCTATCTTGATTTATATTCATGTTTTCAACTAATATTTTACTAGCATATTTTATTTTACTTTACATACTCGGTACATTCCAGCACTAACTGCATACTCTATGTTATATCGTCCTATGATATAGGTTCGGGTGATCCATCTCAGTCTCACTAATAGCTCACTCCAGATCAATCCAACTCTATTCCCGCTTGGGTTAGTCCTTCATTCTCCGAGGACATAATCGGCTTTATATCTTATTTGCACTTCAACTTCGAGACTTAGTGAGCTAGTCTGAGGTGTTGTCCCATCAGCTTTTCGTAGTAGTAGAGGCTTTTCAGACAATCATGTATAGACAGTTAAGCAATGTTGATTTATGTTACACTTATTTCTTTATGTTACACAGACATCCGCTTATATCACATTCATTACATTTTTACGCTTAGTAAGGCTCTTATCATGTTATGTATGTACCATGGGTTAGCATGGAGCCATTCGTGGTTCAGGTCTCGTGTCTCGGTCCGGGGTCTCAGCTCGGATCGTGGCTTTCAATGTCAGAACGAGGTTTAGGTGCATCTAGGGTGTCGAACAGCCGCGTTAACTAGAGTCTTTCCATGGGTGTGAGGCGCGTCACACTTAGGGAAGGGCTACGAGATATGTTAGGAAATTTCCCTTTTTTCATGATCTATGTCATGCGATGAACTCTCCTATTCCTCTAACCCATGCTATAAACGTTTGCGGTATGCCTCATGCTTGGTCAATGGTAGAAAAATGGAAATGGAGATGGGCATCAGCCAACCCCCACCAGCTCAGCAGATTCCTGCCCGAGCAGGTTATTCATGCTGAGTTTCGAGCCACTTTCAAATGTTAGCTCATGCTATGATAGCCTAGGTCAACCGGCGGGTGATGGCCCATGTTCACCGGAAACGAGAATGTGGCAAGCGGCAAAAGAGTGCAAGACTTCCTCGAGGATGAATCCACCTAAGTTTCTTGGGTCAAAAGAGGTAGATGATGACCCACGCAGGTTTTATAGAGGAGGTTCTGAAGATCACCCAGGTTATGAGAGTATTGGAGAGGAGAGTGTATCACTTAGCCTCCTATCAAGCGAAGGGGTTGCTCACATATTGTTGACCGGTGAAAGGAAGCGGGGGGTAGGTGCGGTTCCCTTTGGTTGGGATGAGTTTATTACCGCATTCTTGGACAAATTCTTTTCCCGAGATTTGAGGGAGGGAAAGACAGTCGATTTCATCAATTTGAAGAAGAACAACATGAAGTTCAAGAGTATGCCTTAAAGTTTACCGGGTTGTCTAAGTATGCATCGAGAGATAGTTTGCTAATGGGCTCGTATGAGAAGGTTCGTGAACAGGTGTTAGACTTTTTGATCCAAGAGTGCACGACTGCCATGTTGATCAATGACATCAATATCTCTCGGCCCGATCATATATGCCCGGCGGATAGAGGCGAGCACATAAAGGAGAAGGAGAGGGAGGCCAAGAGGGCTAGGATAAGGAGCCATTGGCACTTTGCTTGAGATCTGATGGTGGGCATCACCCTCCAGTTCCACCAGAGGAGTTGTCAACCTAACTCCCTCATCAGCCAGTGTCCCATCTAAACCTTGGGGAGATCGGGAGATGCAAATGTTAGGCTCTAGGGGTCGAGAGGGTATGTCGGGGAGAGCACCTTTTCCGGCTTATAAGAAGTGTGGTAGGAAGCACCACGGCGAGTGGTTGGTTGGTACTGATGGTTACTTCGGGTGTCGGAAGCCCAAAAAATATACTTAGAATTGTCCTTCAACTAGGCAAGGTGACAGTAAAGGTCGTGCCCAAACTACTGCTTCAACGGCTCGCCCATCTCAACGGGCGCCTCTTCTAGTGCGGGTAACCGGACAACACAGGAACAGGTCCTATGCACTATCATCTCGTCAGGAGCAGGTACGAGTATTCCATCTTGATATGTATGCATTGTTAGACCTAGGGACCACATTATCTTTTGTGACTTATTATGTTGCTGTTAGTTTTTGGAGTCAGATCACAATCTTATCAAAACACTTCTCCCGGTCTCTACTCCGGTCGATGAGTTAGTTCTAGCTTGACGGGTATACAGAAATTGCCTTGTCACTATTCTTCAAAAAGTTAACTTATCCGACCTAGTGGAGTTAGATATGACCGATTTTGATTTTATATTCGGTATGGATTGGTTATATGCTTGGTATGTATTAGTCAATTGTACAATCCGCATGGTAGAGATTTGATTTCTCGAGTGAACCGAGTCCTAGAGTGGAAGGTAGTTCAGCGTAGCACCCAGGTCACTTTGTTTCCTATCACAAGGCCACGAAGATGATCTCTAAGGGTTGTGTACCATCTACTACGGGTCAAGGATTCTACGTCCGAGACGCCTTGACTCTTAAGTCGAGTTCCTCACGGTATATAAGTATCGAGTGTTCCCCGATGATCTGCCGAGAGTCCCTCTGAGGCGGGGTGACTTTGGTATCGACCTTCTTCATGATACGCAGGCCTTATCCATTCCTCCTTATAGCATGGCTCCAGCTGAGCTAAAAGAGTTGAATGAACTGTTGAAGGATCTCTAAATAAGGGTTTCGTAAACTGACAAGTCCCCATGGGGTGCCACTGGTTCTCTTTCTGGAAGAAGGATAGTTCCTTTAGAATGTGCGTTGATTATTTACAGTTGAACAAGGTGCAATCAAGAATAGTATCCCCTCCCAAGATTAATGACCTATTTGAGCAGCTTCGGGTGCTAAGTGCTTTTCAAATATAGACTCCGAGATCTAGCTACCACCAATACCGAGTTAGGGAGAGTGACATTCCAAAAACAGCCTTCAGGACTCGGTATGACCACTATGAGTTCGTAGTTATGTCTTTTGGACTAGCGAATGCTCCTACGGCTTTTATGGATTTGATGAATGGTGTTCAAGCAATATTTGGATATGTTCTGATGTTTCATATATGATATTCTCATATACTCTGGGAGTGAAGAGGAGCATGTTGGTTATTTGAGGATTGTGTGTTGCAAACTCTCAAGGATCACCATCTGTTTGCTAAATTAAGCAAATGCAAATTTTGGCTAAACTCAATAGAATTTTTGGGTCATGTAGTGACTAGCTAGGGTGTGCAAGTGCACTCAAAAGATAGAAGCGGTGAAGAATTGGTCTAGACACGTCAGTCCTATAGACATCAGAAGTTTTCTGGGTTTAGCTAGCTACTACCCAGGAGTTCGTAGAGAATTTTCATCCTTGCCACACCATTGACTAATTTGACCCAAAAAGAAGGTCAAATTTGGTCGGATACTCGTGAGAAGAGTTTCGGGAGTTAAAGACTTGACTTACGTAAAGCCCCAATACTAACCTACTGAAGAGGCATGGATGACTTTGTTGTGTATTGTGATTCTTCTAGGGTTGGTCTCAACTGTGTGTTGATGCAACATGGTAAGTTCATGCCTATGCCCCTATTGACAGCTTAAGACTCATGAGAAGAGTATCCGATGCATAATCTAGAGTTGGAAGTGGTGGTGTTTTCTTTGAAGATTTGGAGGCACTATTTGTATGGGGTGCATATAGATATGTTTATGGACCACAGGAGCCTTCGATACGTGTTTCTCAGAAGGACCTGAATTTGCAGCAAAGGAGATGGCTAGAGGAACTTCTTAAGGACTATGGCATGAGTGCCCTTTATCATCGGGCAAGGCCAATGTAGTGGCGGATGCTATTAGTAGGCTGTGCATGGAAGTATGTCTCATGTCGAGAATGGGAGAAGGAGTTTGGTGAAAGGGATGTTCATAGGCTTGCTCGTTTAGGGTTTGCCTTACAGATTGATGGATGGTGGTGTTATTATATAGAATGGTCGGAAGTCTTCATTGGTATCGTAGGTCAAGCTAGGCAAGATGAGGATTTTATCATAGTGAAGTTGAAGGAGAAGTCCGAAAACAGAAAATATAGGTCTTCTCCCAAGGGAGATAGGGTACTCCTATTAGGACCGATTGTGTGTTCTTGCTGTAGCAGATGACTTGAGAGCAAATGATTAAGCAGAGGCTGTGGCTCGATACTCTATTCATTCAGTGCCACCAAGATATCTTTGTGATCTATGAAAAGTCTATTGGTGGAATTACATGAAGAAGGACATAGCGGAGTTTCAGGCTATGAAGAAGGATATAGAGTAGTTTGGCAGAGGCTAAGTGTTTGGTGCCAATAGGTGAAGGTTAAGCATCGGAGACACGGAGGTATGCTTGAGGACATTAGCATTCCTATAAAGTGGAAGAGATCCAATATGGACTTTCATTACAGGTTTGCCTCATACACGCCGATAATATGACTCTATATGGGTGATCGTGGAGAGATTGACCAATTGGCCATTTTCTACCGGTCAAAACTACCGATTCAACTGAGGGTTATGCTAGATTGTACATTCAAGAATTGGTTTGGTTTCATGGAGTTCCTTCATCCATCATATCGAATAGGGAATCGGTTCCTCTCAATTTTGGAGATTGTTGAGGGCCTTGGTACACAGATGAAGCTTAGCACAACTTTTCACCTTAGACGGAGATGGTCAGGGCGAAACGGACTATTAGAATATTTAGGATATGTTGAGATCATGTGTGATTGATTTCAAGGAAAGTTGGGATGATCACTTGGCTCTCGTTATGTTCGCCTAAAATAATAATTATCATTCCAACATTCAGGTGGCTCCGTTTGAGGCTCTTTATAGGCAGAGGTGTAGCTCACCTATTGGTTGGTTCGAGGTAGGTGAGGCTACATTGATAGGAGTCGAGATTTAGTTCATGAGGCTATGGAGAAAGTATAGCTCATTAGGGAGAGGTTAAAAATATTTCGAGTCGCCAAAAATCCTATGTGGATGTTATGAGGAAAGAGCTTAAAGTTTGAGGGTTGACGATTGAGTGTGTCTAAAGGTGTCTCATATGAAGGGAGTTATGAGATTTGATATGAAAAGGAAGCTTATTCCTTGATATGTTGGTTCTTATAGGATTCTCAAGTGAGTTGGGAAGGTTGCATATGAGTTGGAGCTACTAGAAGAGTTAGTTTCGGTGCATCCACTATTTCATGTATCTCTGTTGAAGAAGCGCATTGGCGATCTAGCGTTAGTTGTTTTAGATAGAGAGCATTGGGGTGAGGATAGCCTTACTTATGAGGAGGTTCTGGTTAAATCCTTAATCATTAGGATTGGAAGTTGAGAAACAAGGAGGTAGCTTCCGTGAAAGTTTTGTGGAGAAATCAGCTTGTTGAGAGAGCTACGTGGGAATCAAAAGAAAATATGATGACTAGATACCCGCATCTTTTCCTTAGGCTCATTTCCAGCATGAGGTATAAGTTTCCTTCTTAGTATTCTATTTAGTTTCATGTCAAGTTCATATCTTTCCAGTTCCTTTTATGTTTTAGCATGCATGTATATTTTATGAATTCGGTTCGAGTCATGTATCTCGGTCAGAGTCGGTCCTCAGTCGGTTTTCGATTACATAGTTTTTCGGTTCTAAGTTGCGGCTCTTTCCTTATACATTTACGCTTAGTTACGCACATTCAAGAATGAATATTCCCAAGGGGGAGATAAGATAATACCCTAAAAGTCCTTATGATCAAGCCATAGACTTGTAGCCGAGAACTAGCGAGAAAATTTGCGGAAATTTCCTCAAAATGACTCATGGTACTAGTCGTGGTTTGATGCCACGAGTCATTGAAACGTCATGGTATGCAACATTTCTCCCGAGCCTAGTAACAATGACTCATGGTACGAGTCATAGGAGGTAATAACGAATGTTGTATGACTAATTATAGGGAACAACAAGTCGTGGAAGAGAGCGTCGTGGTTTTGAGTCTGTGAGGAAAGGCCCGATGTCACGAGTCATGAAAAGCTTGAGTCGTGAGTGACGCCCGTGGTTTGAGAAACAGAGAACCATAAAGTTCAAATGACCACCAACGGAAAGGAAACCACGAGTCATTGTTTGAAGTATGACTCATGGTACGACCCGTGATACACAGTAGACAACTTTTTTTATGGGTATTTTTGTAAATTCTTAAGCTTCTAACCTCTAGAAGTGACATCATTTGGGATTTTAAAGAGTGTTTTAAGAGGTTTAACTAAGCCTAGAGATCATATGCTCTCACAACTACGGTAGACTGAAAATCCTCTTCCAGATCAAGCTAGGGTTCATCTTCAGCATTCTCTCCCGATCTTCTTGGGAGTTCAAGAAAACTTAGAAATCAATTTACCTAGGTATGTAGGGTTATGAATGGTGAAAATTATTTCACCCTCATGCCCAATTTATCCCGTTCTATGATCTCAGAAGTTGCAAGCATGTCAAATTGAATTCTAAGGGTTTAACCTATTTCCATGAAATTGTTTATGCTTTTTGTATGGTATAATACCTTCATGTTTTGATTTATATCCCATGACTATTAGGAAAGATTTAAACTTCAATTTACTTGGTAATTCTTGATTTCAGTTTTTATAGAAATTATTCCCTATTATGCATGATTTATGAAATTCAAGTTTATGAGTCTAAGATTTCAAGTATGATGAATTATCTAGCATGCATGAACGTTTATGAATTATTAACTTATGATTTCATGATTTTCGAAATTATGAATCTTATTTCATGCATGTATTGATTTCATGACTTGGAAAATCCCAAGCACAGTTAAGTATGTTTATCATGACTTTAGCCAAGGTTTATAAAATCGGATTTAATGAGATAATTGAGTCAAAGAATCCCCAATATTTAGATTTAAGCTATGTTTTGAGAATATGATTATATGAGAAATATGCATATTTTGGGAGTAATGTCTAGCACCGAGTAGGCTAGGGAGTCCGAGGACCATGGTCTCTGAACTACGCACCAACATAGGATATATTCTTATTTGGCACCTCTCAAGAGAGTGTTTCCGGCGCGAGGGCGCACCAGTGATATCACACCTTATTTGTCATTTCCCCGGCCAAGACTTAGGATGGTTCTCCTCTACGTGGGCAAGACATGGGATCATCATGCGCTCATACATGATGGTTGTCGGTTATGACCAGTCTCCTATTATTCCTCATGCTTTGAGTTACTCATGTTCAGGTCTTATGATACTATATCTTATAATATATTTGACCCATTGATCAGTTTATGAGTTTTCAATTATGTTTTCAAGTATGACATATCATATGATTTCCATTTCTAAAACTTGGGTCATTATGTTCAGGTTATGATGATGAATAGCTTATGATTATAGATATCTCAGATTTACGGCCTCTAGCATGTGGTTCTTACTCTCATGATTTATCTTGATTTATATTCATGTTTTCAACTAATATCTTACTAGCATGTTTTACTTACCTTATATACTCAGTACATTCAAATTACTGACTGCATATTCTATGCTATATCGTCTCATGATATAGGTTCGGGTAATCCATCTCAGTCTCACCAATAGTGCTCTCCTAATTAGTCCGGCTCCATTCCCGTTTGGGTGAGTCTCATTCTCAGGGGACGTTATCGGCTTTACTATGCCTTATTTACGTGTTTCAGTTTTGGACTTAGTAGGCTAGTTGGGGATATTGTTCCATCAACTCGTCGTAGTAGTAGAGGCTTTTTAGACAATCGCCATATGAACAACTCAATATTGTTGATTATGTTTACACTTTTGTCCTTATGTTATACGAGACTTACGCTTACTTATCATGTTAATGCTATCTTTTTTGCTTAGTAATGCTCTTATCATGCTATGTATGTACCATAGGTTAGCTTGGAGTCATTCGTGGTTCTAGATCCCATATCTCGATCTGGAATCTCAGCTCGAGTCGTGACATAACAGATACCAACCTAGTTATGATCCCAAAGAAGGAGAAGGCACCGACTTTGGGGATTATAGACCTATAAGTCTTATTAACTTTGTGAACAAAGTTCTATCAAGAATGTTACATGAAAGACTGGTGCAGTCTCTAACTGGTATTATATCAAGAAATCAATCTAGATTTGTGAAGGACAGGAGTATCACAGAGAATTTCTTATTAGCACATGAAATCATAAAGGGATATTATATCGGGAAAAAAATGGCATAATGTGGTAGTGAAACTTGATATGACTAAGGCATATAATGAGAGTATCATGGATATATCTCATCGAGAGGTGCTAAGGAAGTTTTGATTTTTCAGAGAGGTTATAGACATAGTATGGATATTGGTGTCCAACAATTGGTATCCATACTAGTGAATGGAATGATCAAAATAGCTTTTCAAATCCTCCGGAGGCTTAAACGAGGAGATCCTTTATCTCAGAGATTATTTTATTGTTCTTGAAGTCCTAGTTAGAGGATTGAATAATCTCCACAATGATGCGAGTTCAGAGTTAGCATGCCTAAAAGTGAAAAAAGCTCACTAGTGGTGACTCAAAAGATAAGAAAGTGGACATGGATTTATCAAAGGCTTCTTCCTATTGACCTACTTGGGTTGCCCTGGTGCACATGGAAGAACGAAGAAAGAGGAGTTTGAGGACCTAATCGGGAAGATTTCAAAAGATTAATAACCTGGCAAAAACAAGCTTTTATCATAGAGGAGGTATGTACTGATAACTCGTGTTCTTCAATCTATGCCCATATATTTT
Organism: Datura stramonium; assembly: GCA_018107945.1. Classification (NCBI taxonomy): domain Eukaryota; kingdom Viridiplantae; phylum Streptophyta; class Magnoliopsida; order Solanales; family Solanaceae; genus Datura; species Datura stramonium. Next base: position 72,348 of record JACEIK010004212.1, on the reverse strand, counting down.
GGCAATGAGTCCTCCTAAAGGATTAACAAACTAGATTCATAAAATATTTTCCAAGTTCTTGGAGTAAAGCGAGAAGGAGGGATCAAGGGAAAACATTGGGTGGCATGGGATGATTTGTGTTTCCCTGGATTAAGGAGGCTTAGGATTTCCGATCTTTACATGATGTATCTAAGCCCTAATGGCTACTATGGTGAAACTTTAGAACCTCTCTTGCTTCTATATAGAGTACTTTTATGTGGAATAAATATTGTAACAAAGTACATTCTATACTAGCAAATGGAAAGGGAGCTTCACATATTTGGAGAATGATGAGTGCAAGCTAGGAAAAAAAGTAAGAACATGAAATATGGTGGCAGCAAAGTCTAAAATACCAGTTCTTATGGTATGACAACTGGACCCGACATGGTGCTTTGTATTTCAAGGAGGAAGGAAGTGTGGAAGAGGAAGAGTTTGGAGGTCAAGGAGTTCATTCAAAATGGTGACTGGAACAAATAAAATCTGAGAAGTAAGATCTCGAGAGGGAGATGATAGAGCATCTGATAAGTCATGTAAAATCAATGATCAGTGGAGAAGGAGAGATATAGCTTGGTGGATGGGAAATCCTAAAGAAAAATTTACATGAGTTACGTTTTTCCATATTATGAGGAAAAGAAAAGAGGAGGAGGCACGGCTAGCAAACATATAGATTAAGGGGATTCCATTCAAAATGAGTTTTTTCCTGTGGAGAGTATGGAAAAAAAGAATTCCTACTGATGACAACCTAAGGAGAATGAAAATACAAATGGTGTCCGGATACTCTTTCTTTGTGAGAAGCACAATCAAGAAACCATGAGCTATTTATTTCTATGACTCCCATGACCTTAAAGCTGAAGCAGTTTTTGCTTCATGTGCAGGTTTTCAAGAAGAAATGCATCTACAACGATTGATAACTACTTGGTGGAAGACTCTAGCTCCTACAAAGCTACGGGAAGTATTCGGGGTAATGCCAATGATCATGAGCATTTGTGGAAGAGGAGGAAATTAGAAGACATGAAAAATAGACCAATTTATTCAGTTTGATTATGATGATCCAACAAACAGTGCAACTGTATGTTAAAGCCAGATATCCATGGATATCATTCCCAAGACAGTAGGAAGGAATTATTTACTATCCTTCAACAATACAGGCCTAAGCTCTACAAAGCAATCAAGTGGGAATTACCTAAAGATCATTAGGTTAAACTTAATACGAGATGGAGCTTGCGAGGTAACCCAAGAATGAGTGCATATGGTTTTTGCCTAAGAGATTCCAAGGGAAACTTAATATATGTAGAGGCCCAGGAGATAGGATTCAATAATAATATAAAGACGAGAGGTACAAGCGGTGAAATGCAATGCGGGAATTGTTGCAACAAGGAGTATAACATTATTCTAGAGACAGATTCTTTAAGTCTCAAGAAAATGTTAACAAAAACATGGAAAGTACCATGGGAGATAGCTGAAGATGTGGAAGACATTTTGAGAATGATAAAAAAGAAGAAATATAACCATTAATCACATTTTACGGAGAAGCTAATCAATTGAGATACTTCGGCTAATTGGCATTCAATCATTGAGGGGCAAGCTTATATTCCATGCAGTTTTGAGTTTCATCAACATGCAAGGGATATTAAACATGGACCTTGACACAAATTCCATAAATAAGGATTAAAACAAGGAAGATAACTCCAGATCTGGAGGAACATCATAGTGAAGATGTTCCCCACAACAAATATCTACAAGATACAATCTATGAATTACATGGTGGGAAAAAGGCCACCTAGTCTATACTATGACAGCATACAAAAAGAGATATCAACAAAAGGATGAGAAATAGGAATCGGATAGGAGATGTTACAACAGCCATCGCAGTACTGGCATCGAGAAAGGATTAGGGCAACATTATCTTCCCCACTCCACGGAACAACGGCGAGAACACCGGCGGCTATGGCTCTACTCTTTGGAAGATTTCACTAGACAAGACACACGAAAAAAGAAAAGAAGCTCAGCAAGAGCAGCCAAGGGGGAGAGTCAAAAGAAAATACTTTCACGTCTGCCCGAGAATCCAAGCCTAAGAATGTAGGAAACACAGCGGGGAGGGTGATGACCAAAAGCAAGACGAGCGAAACTAGAGCGGGAAAGGAAACATGGTGGTAGACCCTCAAAGACAAACCCTAAAATCGAGGTCTATTTGGAGAGGAGATTAGAAGATATGACCGGTAGTAGTAGATCGGGTCAAAATTTGTGTATTGGATTGTCTAATTAAGTTTGGACTTAGCCAACAAAATATATCTTTCTACGATTTGAATAAATAAAGAAGTCAAAGCTCAAATTTATTATAAATAAATAAATAAGTTCTTTTAAGAAAGTACCTCTTATTGAATATTAGATACTTAATTCATTTTAAACCTTTGTTAACGGACTTACAATTGATAACTTTGTTAAGGGGCAATATGTGCTAAAACTTTATTTCTTTATGGAGACAAATACATAATTTAAACAGTGGTCTCAGAAAAGCCAGTTATGCAAATGCCCCGAGGAAGGGAGACGGTTTAAGTGGTAGTGGCGGCAGAGATTATGAAATGCGGTGAAGGCCTGCTGTACTGATTGGTCATTAGTAGTCAATAACATGCTCGTAGAAGTTGACAAGATTTTCATATTTTTAAGGCTTGTTCAGTAACCTCATTAACGATGTGGCATAAGAATATCTTTTTACCTTGGGTGTGTCAATTAACCACATACTTGGCTTTCATTGGAAGATTTTAATTTCAGTATCCTCCATGAAGAAATATCATCCACTACCACTACCAAATACTTTTTTGAGAGGTAGAAAAGAAAGAGAAAAAGTAACAATGGCACCATAATGTAAAAAGTAACGATGGAAAACCATCCTAGGAGTGTAACGTTCATCCACTTAACTCTAGCAGAAGAAAGAATTAGTGACAAAACTAATTGTAATTCTGCCAGCCACCAATACTTAAAAGTATCTAAAATATAATCAAAGAGGCAAATATAACTATTAGATAACGTAACATTAACAGATCCTTAGAAGTTTCCTCCGTACTTCAGCTAACGTGAAGGAGTGTGTAGAGACACCATGAAATCACAGTTCACTATCAGCTGTTGATTTCTTTCCATTCACAGCAACCAGCTCAGTGTCGAAGATAAGTGTGGCACCACCTATAAGTTTGTTGAACGGATATAAAATTATTGAAATACCATATATTAGCTAACTCAAGGTAAAAATTACATAAACTAACAAGGGAGAGTACAAAATGCAAGCAAGAAGTAAAACAAAATTACATTTTTGAACTTGATAATGGATTATGAATACACAAATATGTGCTTATTTTATTTATAATCCCAGCACGGCATTTCTCTAGTTAACAAAGGATGGATGTAGGGTAAACTGAATTTAAGCACCATTAAACTCGCATGATGAAATACACCATAATGCCCTCACCCATCCGCGCTCTATAGATATAGAGGTCAATCATGGAGACTAATCCAGACAACTGACCCAAACTGACTTCCTTTGTAGAAAAACCTTTATCATGTTTTGCTACTTTAGCAAATCACATATAAATCAAAAGCAATGTCAACAAAGACGCATTCATTCTGGCGAAGAAAGAACTTTACAATGTTTGAAAAATTCTAGAACATTTTTTTGAATATTTGTATTTTTATTTCAAGTTTTTGCAAAAACAAAAAGAAATGGATTTCCAAGTTGACAAATTTCCCATTTTCCAGAATTTGCCAAAAAGAATATTCACCACACACAAACTTTTTTGAAAACCTAAAAAGATTTTGCCAGAACCAGAAATGTTTGCAAAATTGTTTTGCAACTTTTCCAAAAACTCAAACAAATGCAACCAATTATGTGGAACGTAAGCAATGGCACCAGAAGGAGAGTACATTTAGGGCTAATGGGCCAGCAATTAAAGTTAAAGCTATTTGTCCAGAATCAGAAATAGACACCACAAAAATAGGTTGATTAGTGTACAAAAAGGATAATGTCTAACGTCTGTAGTCTATAGCTTTAGCCAACGCTTTAAGCAGAATTTCTAAGTTATTAAAGAAGAGCTAATGTTACCAGGGATCTTTGGTGGAGATCCATTCTCGCCATAACCAAGTTTAGCAGGGAATTTTCAACTTTCGGCTTCTCTCCCACACAACATTCCAGAAGTCCTTGATCCCAACCTGCAAGGCGACATTCCAGTATCCATATAGCTTGTTTGTTCTTTGGTAAGTAACCCTTTTAGGATAGCTTACCATCATTCACATAATGTGTCTTTCAAAAAATGTAATATTCTATATATCTCCATCAAAATCTATATATTTTTGTCGTCAAATATCACTGTAGAATGAAAAGTATCATATTTGTGAATTACAGAAGGGAATTCAAAATAGGGAAATAAATCTATACAGGAACTTACACTATAGACTTGCTTTACTTCATGAGCAGATGTGTTACCTTAAAGAATAGGGAAATAGACAAAAGTTCTCATACTCATGGCGATCCAAAGGTCTCATATCATTGAAGAAGCAAACACTTTTTTACAGTGTTATGATTTCAGTTTGTCAGATTCTATTTACAATGCTTGCTCCTTTTCCTTTTTCTTTTCTCCTGCTAAGTAACAATAATCTCTTTCTTTCCAAATTTTACTTTGGAGTGAAGAAAGAATTCCTTTGGAACTTGTTTGGTGTATCGCAAAGATTTTTGACATATCAACAGAAAAAGGTTTATTATCCAAGGTGTGTAGGGTAAACTTCAATCGCAACCTCCCACAAAGTATTAAAAAACAAAATCATCTTGGAAAGCAAGAGACAAACAATAAGTCATCTTTCCTTTTTTTCTGTAAGCGCTAAACCCATTTACTGCACGTGAATATTCACACTTATCATTGTCGAAAATTCAATGGCTTTTCACTGAGATTCTAGCTCCTAAAATGCTTCTTACAACTGCAGCCAGTTATAATGAGGAAACCATCACAGAAGAAAATGAAAAAGCAAAAATGCATCAATGCAATGATAACATGTTTTCCATAGTTCCAGACAAGAAATGAATAAATGATGTAGAATGGGCATTGGTTAAAGGAATCACAACAAACCTTTAATCACTTGACCACTTCCAAGTTCAAATTCAATGGGGTCATTCCTCTCATAGCTGGAATCAAATACAGTTCCATCTGTAAGTTTTCCCTGCAGGTGCATTAGGATACAGGGTCCAATCACTTCAACGTTACCTCTAGTTTAAAAAAACTAAATCAACCCAACTCCTCTTTAAAAAATACAAAAACTTCTCTGCATCCTTTCATGTTTGTTTCATCAATATGCCAATGTTGTGCTCTCCTCTGATTCTTTCTCATGTAGCATTTCCTTCAGACTCCCTCTGTTCCAGTTTATGTGACACAATATTTGCAAGCGGAGGAGTATCTTTGTCACATGACATTTCCTTAACTGTGGGAGGTGGATGATATAGAGTACTACAGTTTTTCCTTTTGTAAATTGCTTTGATTTGTTTTTTATCCTTGAGCTGGCGAGGTCTGTGGAAACAACCTCCGCCTTTTAGGTAGAGGTACCTGCATACACTCTACCCTTCCCAAACCGCATTTTGTGGAATTACACTAGGTATGCTGTTATTGTTGTTGTTGTTGGGAGGTCGATGATGTAGAGTACTACAGTTTAAGGAATCGGAAATGTCTAGTAGAATCTCCTCTTTAATTGGATATGTTACAGTATCATCACAGAAAAGACATTTCTCTAGTGTAAAGGTATGGATCCAGACTTCCCTGAGCTTACCAAGGAAGATGAATGAAGTAGATGAGGAAAAAAATTGAATAATCAAGTGAAATCTTTCTCCTCACTAGCCCCATTCTTATATTCAGACTATGCATGAATAATTCTTCAACGTAATTGACAAAAAACCCGGTTATCAAGTAAGGATTGCCCTTTTCTCTCCTTTGGATAAAGGTAGCAAGGATTACCTAAAGGAGTAAACACAATAATTTATTAATCTATCAGTAGGGATCACAAGAACTTGAAGCACCTCATTCTTATAGACGCTTTCCTCCATCACAATTAGGAGCTTTTAAATAGTTAAAGTAGAAGCACTTCTACTCACACTGCCGTGTACTGAGACTCTATCGCCTTTGTGAGCCTGAAGTTCGCAAGATTTTGGCTTAAACTGCAATAGATGGACCAAGAAAGTAATAGGTTAGTGTTTAGAATACGGAATCACCAAATGAAGGAGAGGTACAAGCATTACTGACATGAAAGAAACTTGAAAGATTGATGACTCTCTGGGTATGGCGTGTAACATCACAATAGTGAAAATTTGAGAACCAATAGTTACTAAGATTTCATGAGACTATCAACAAATTATGGCTTTCTCAGATAGCTGGAGCACGGATTTGATAAATATTTCCCTACTTCATTAAGGAGAAGTAGGACTCAATTTCGAGGATACAACAACAAAGTTATTTTACCGCAAGCTGGATCACCAATACATGCAGTTGACAAATACTCCGTGGGGGACAAAACATAGTTGTGAATCCCATAGCATGACAAAATATATTTATTTAAGCAGGGACAAGTATGAAATGTAAGAGATGTGTAATAGAAAGAAACCTTATCTATTCTCTCCCTATTCACAAATTGTTTATCTGTCAAATACACTTTGTCATCAAAGCTAACCACCATAAGAGACTAGCTTTTCACTCTCTGTTCATGCTCTCTATCAAGTCAGCTCACTGAGAATACAGTTGATGCATATTCACGCTTAGTGGGGATTCACTTGAACCAATTAAAAAAGAACCACAACTTCTCCCTCTCTCTGTGTACCCAGACTTGCTCTATACAATTCTGCTAGAGGTAACATATAGAGCACTTATGATTCAATTTTCATTGAATCACTAGCGTAAAAGCAGAATGTTGAGCGAAATAACATTTTAATCTAAACTAAGCTTTTTCAATTTTTATTTAAGCTAGCTACGACCTAAAACTGTGGTAGAAGCAAGAGATCTAATATCCTCCAACGCGAGGTTCTTTCTTTATAAGTGGAAATATTAACAATTTGCAGCTGTACTCAATTAATTGTCAAGTCACGAAAGTTATATGGACGCATGAAAGAGAGTTCTTTAATTGAAGAAGTTCAAACAAATACGAAACTACATACATGATCGGCTTGCAGTTCATACTTCAATCAGTTGTAAGCAAGCATGAATTCCATTTATTTAGTTCTACAGTTCTACATTCTTTGCACTTATTCTTATTATAAATACTCAGTTAGATTTAAATACATAGATGCTTAGATCTATGATAGAAATTTCAAATTCTTCAAATTATATTATTAATAAATACTTATGTAATTAGAATTTTTAAATTCTTAACTTAATTATAATTATTAATAAAATATCTTTTTATTTACATAATAACGTATCCAAATAGTAAAAGAATGAAAGGACAAAAAGTTTTACCTTCACACCGATCTGCAACTCGGTAACATCGCCGGACTTCTTATGGTAACTGGAAAATAGAAATCGAAACTTAGAACGTTTGACTTATCCAGCTCATGAGAGAATGAAAAGAAAACTTAGGGCATTAACAGATCTCATACAATAATTAATAGTGTTTTGAATAATCGTTCAAATAGCTTACCAATGGTAACAAAAAGGAAAACAAGGAAAACTGAAGTGGCATTGAATGAGCGGCCGAATTCCATTGTCGATTCCGTTTTTTCCCACTTTCTCAAGCTCCTCCTCCCTTCTTTCCTTCCGAAGTAAATATTATACGGGTAGATCCACCACAGTTTTCCGACGTATTAAAAGAACCAGTGACCAATCATTATATTCCACGTCAGCAATCACGTGGATGACTGTACGACGCGCCCACGTCATCAACAAATGACCCAATTAAACATTTTTGTTGGGGAAAAGAACGGTGTCGTTCCTTTTGACTTAATTTTCAAACCAAAAGCTAATTATGGAAGTCTTGGAAACTTGCCATAAACGATCTCTCGCCATGGCCATACGTTCTCTGCTTTCCTTCCTTCCTTCCTTAATTCAAGCATTCAACACAAAGTCAAAACCTTGTCCTCTGTCTCCTCTCTCACAAACCCTAATTGCCCGAACAATGAGGTGAGAGAAAAAAGAGAAAGGTACGCCACAATGGGCAAAAAAAGGTACAAATTCTATGAAAAGATCCCCTGCTGCCTCCTCTTCTTTCTCCTCATAGGGATTGCATCCGCAGATGTGTTATCTGACGTTAAGGTTTCCGTCGTCGTCCGTGATAGTTCCTCCGACGATGCATCCATCATGGCTAAATGGCTAAGTCTCTTATACCAACACCAGCCAGCTGGTGGGTTCCGATGTATGTAAATGGCCGGGCGTGTCATGCGACTCTTCAGGCAGGGTTTCTTCAATTAACCTCATGTCAAAATCTGTGGGAGGTCAATTACCACCAGATCTTAATCAACTTTCTAATCTTCAATCCCTTAATCTCCAAAAGAACCGCCTTTCGGGTTCCTTACCTCCTTTAGCACGCCTTCCTTCTCTTCAAGATGTTCATCTTGACTCCAACAATTTTACCTTCGTTCCTCCTAATTTCCTTTCGGGGCTTACAAATTTACAGCATTTTAGCATTGATGACAATCCTAGTCTTCCTCCATGGACAATTCCTGTTAGTTTGACGGACTCACCATCCTTGGCTGATTTTTCAGCGTCTAATGCTAATATCATTGGTCAAATTCCAGACATTTTTGGGTCATTCCCTAGTTTGAAGACTCTCAGGCTTTCATATAATAATATTACGGGCTTCTTGCCCTCTTCTTTTGCCATGTCTACAAGGACAAAATTTGGTACTTAATAATCAAAAAAGGGTGGGCTTTCAGGCAGGATTGATATTCTTGGTTATATGGAACAGTTATACATATTTGGATCCATGTTAATAAGTTTTCAGGGACAATTCCTGATCTCTCTTTTTGTACTAATTTGGTCGATCTTAACCTTCGTGATAATAGCTTAACTGGAGTAATTCCTGCTTCTCTAATTTCCCTTCCTAAGCTTGCTAACGTGTCTTTGCAAATAACATATTCTCAGGCCCGATGCCAGGTTTCAAACCAAGTGTGGGTGAATCTTGGAAACACCAACCATTTTTGTAATCCTGGTCCAGGGCCATGTGATCCACAGGTAACTGTGTTGCTTGAGGTTGCTGGAGCCGTGGGTTTTCCAATGATACTGGCCGAGTCTTGGGCAGGGAATAATCCTTGTAATGAGTTGGAACTATATTACATGTGATACTTTAAGGGCAGTGTGACTGTAATCAATTTTGCAAAACAGAATTGGGTTGGTACAATATCTCCTGCTGCTACTAATCTCATCGGTCTAAAATCATTGATCATGAATGATAATAATCTCACTGGTACTATTCCAGCCAGCCTCGCCACTTTACCAGAGCTGCAGCTTGTAGATGTTTCCAACAACAATATTTCTGGGAAGATCCCAAATTTTCGTTCGAATGTGATAGTGAAAACGTCTGGTAATCCATTTATAGGGATAGATTTGCCCCCAAGTGCTCCACCTGGAAGATCAGAGCCAAATTCGTTTGGTGGGACAGATAATTCACCTTCTGCAAGCAAAGATGAACATAAATCTTCCGTCTCTACATGGGTCATTGTTGCTATTATGCATTCGCTGCTGTTGTCTTAATCCTAGTCTTGTTCTTGGTGATATATAAATACAAGCGCAATGGAAAATTAAAATTGAGTAGAGGTAAGGAGCAAAAAATGAAGAATGGTTCCCCAACAAATGTGAATGGTTATGGTGCAATTCCGAGCACGACCAGTCAAAGTAGTGCTGCAAACAGTGAAATATATGTATATGATGGTGGGAATGTAACCATCCCAGTGGAACTTCTGCGAGAGGCGACAAACTTCAACGAAGAAAATATATTGGGACGTGGTGGGTTTGGGGTTGTACAGGTAAACTCCATGATGGGACAGAGATTGCTGTGAAGGATGAAGCTTCCTTATCCAGTAACAAGGGTCTGAACGAGTTCAAGCTGAAATCGAGGTTCTCACAAGGTTAGGCACAGACACTTGGTGGCACTTCATGGGTTTTGTGTCAATGGATATGAGGAGCTTTTTAGTATATGAGTACATGCCACAAGGGACATTAGGCCAGCACTTGTTCAATCATGATCAATTGGGATTTCTACCTCTCACTTGGAAGCAAAGATTGACAATAGCACTAGATGTTGCCAGAGGTAAGTATCTTCATGGTTTGGCACAACAAAGCTTCATACATAGAGATCTAAAGCCTTCTAACGTACTTCTTGGGGATGACATGAGGGCTAAGGTCGCCGATTTTGGATTAGTTAAAAATGCACCTGATGGGAAGTACTCTGTGGAGACAAGGCTAGCAGGAACTTTTGGGTATCTTGCACCAGAGTATGCTTGTATGTACAACATACCTTTTATATTGCATGAATTAGTTCAATTTAAACCTCTAACTAACTACAGAACAAACAAAGGAACTATATGTCCAACTCGTTATAATTTGATACTTGAGTTAAAAATTTAATTGTTAAACGCAGTAACATGTTCTCTTCCTTGTTAAAGAATTTTGCTAAACAAAATGGTGCAGCGACTAGCTTAATTAACCTTAATAAAAATGAAGTAATTCTTTTAGAATATTCATTCATAGTATTCATATATATGTTGTTGATACATGTTAAGTTTCATATTGGCAATAATTCTCATGGCATCTTTGTTTGTTGGAGACTAGCCACCGGAAAAGTGACTACGAGAATTGATGTCTTTGCCTTTGGAGTGATGTTGATGGAGATGCTGACTGGCAGAAAAGCACTTGATGAGAACTTGCCAGAAGACAAAAGTCATTTAGTCGCTTGGTTTAGAAAGATGGTTGTCAACAAAGAGAAGATTCTAGACGTTCTAGACCCTACACTGGATCCAGACGAGGAAACTTACCAGAGCATATGCAAAGTGGCAGAGCTAGCAGGACATTGCACAGCTAGGGAACCATCTCAGAGACCAGATATGGGCCACGCCGTAAATGTCTTAGCTCCTCTGGTAGAGCAATGGACTCCTACTGCCACTACTGGAGATGATAGTTTCAATATTATTCAATATGAGCCTTCCTCAAGCCCTGCAAAGATGGAAAGCTAATGACGATTCTATGCTCTCTGAAGACACGTATGGTGACTATTCCACATCCTCAAGGACTTTAAAGTCCATAACAACAACCAGGAAGATGTCAGAGAGAGACAAAAACACATTTAGTTATACAAAGAATGCAGTGAGTAATGTAAAGATACTTAGAATTATGAGGAAAAGACGTGTATATTAATGCGGGAGACTGATAACACAGATATGCATCTTTGTGTCTCATTTTCCTCCTTTTTTTTTCTTTTATATCTAATTATTCTTACTGCTCAGAGAATTTATTTTCTGCTTTTGTAGCATCATTGATAATTAACCGTCTGCAGTGAGTACCCATTGGGAGGTTACAGTTGTAAAAAAAAAGAACAAAAAAGAAAATGATGATGTTGAAACAGGAGAAGGAGTAGCAGAATGTTGCATTGAGAAGGTTCCCCTTCTCTTTGCACCTTTTATTACTATTACTAATGCTTCTGTCACTCTTTCCAAACAGGGGAACCATGCTAAACACACACACACACACACACCCCTCTCCTTTTTCACAACCCCTCACTTTAAAAAAAACTCTACCAACTCCTCTATTCATGAAAATATCCCTCATATCAAAAAGAAAAAAACAGCAACAACCGGCAAAAGTTGTTCCAAGTCAAAACAGTTTAGAAAATTCCCTTTTTCAAAATAAAATTTCTGACTTTCCTCCTCCGAAAACTCAATTACAGATACAGCGGCTCTCAAAACAAGCTTTGAGACAGAGCCACCTCAAACTTCTTATGCAGGTGCCCTTGATAATAGGCTGCTTGTTGTTGAAAAGAAGTTACATTATCTGAGCTAGTCAATGGAAAACACATCGTCGTCTTCACCAAAGAAAGAGCATTGATATCCTAGTTCCAGACATGCAAATGGACTATTACAAGTAATTCCATGGCAATTCGACCTTCAATTGATATTATACGTAAAGAATTTGCAAAAATTATCTCTGCCAAAGGCATCATCGAAATAGGGGCATATGATATGAAACATGCATTCATTTAAATTTGATAACGAAAACCGGCATATGTGAGCTCAAGAAACTTCATCACATTAGGTTCAAAACAATAGAAATGAAAATTACAAATTGGAGTACTAAATTCAAGCCGGTGAAATTCACATGCTGATGTGGATTGCTTAGGATCTACCATGGCATTTTTATGAATGGGGGCGCTATTGTAGGATTGTTGAAGCATGTTGGTTTTCGCTCACCATGGACAAAGCTAACATTTCCAAAACAAGGCCTACAACTGCTAAAGTTGATGTGGAAATAGATAGGGAACTCTTATAAATGGTGACCAAAAATCAGAAACTCAGAAGGGAAGACGGAATTTTTCAAGCAAAAAGTTGAATACGAATCCACTTCCTCTTATTGTTCCCACTGTAGAAAACAATGCCACTCTTATTCTAGTCAACATTCGTGTCTTCATAGAGCATGGAATCGTCTTTGACTTTCCATCTTTGTAGGGCTTGAGGAAGGCTCACATTGAAGTCAATATTGAAACTATCATCTCCAGTAGTGGCGGTGGTGGGAGTCCATTGCTCTACCAGAGGATCTAAGGCATACGGCATAGCCATATCTGGTCTCTGAGATGGTTCCCTGATCCAAACTAAATGAATAATCAACAAATGCGGGCAGCTATAATAACAACAAAAGTGAGGCAGGAAGAACACCAATGAGGCAAATCAGACGAGGTCATGCCAACATGGCATATTAGATCAAGAGAGAGAAAAATGTCATAAATGAAGTGATTATGGGTGAATGAATGATGAGAACATGCAGCAAAGTGTGTCTAAGAAGAAAGGGAAAGACAAGTGTACTACCAACATGAATACCTAACGGAAAGAACAAAGCTCCCGGAATAATCATGAATTTGTAGATGGGCTATATCTTCTGGAGTTTAAGGAAAATGAACACAGGAACAACAGTCTAGAGCAACTATTAGCAGGATATAACCACAATAATATCCATACTAATCCCATTGGCAGAAGAACAAACATGGACAAAAAGAAAATACAAGAAAAATGCAACAATGAACTTCAAAAGATCAAGACCAATGTCAGAATTCATTTGAACAAAGATATAGCTTTACCTATAGCACATGTGCTCACACTATACTTGCTAACTCTATGGTACTGGCAAAAAGAGGCATAGGAATAAAGAAGAATAATTAAAAAGAATCCTAAATTCTCTATTAAAATCATTGTCCCCCCAATGTGTCTCTAGGCAATGAGCAATAGATTTAACATGAAAATTGCTAAAAATACCCACCTTTGTGCAATTCTTCAACTTCAGTGTTTCTGAGAAGATATGTATGCAAACAGGAGGGCAAAGGAGAAGGAAGTTAGTCATACAAATGTGAATAACTCTGCTCCATTAAAAGATAAGAATATCTACAACACAAGTGTTCAAAGAAGAGGAGCAGAATGTGATGATACTGCCTATAAAGATTGTGAATAGGACATCATGATGGATAGCTCGTCAAAAGATTTTCCCTCACCAATATCTGATGTTGAACTTATTAAGGGTACAAGGGACGTACTAATGGTCTCAAGAAGTTGTCAAGTCAAACCCCACTTGGCCACCCATGTTCAACACAATGTCAGATATTACAATAACCTCTCTCCCCTAGAAGGTTTTAACACCAACTAAAATGCTAAATATACCCCTTTACCCATGGAAGAGGATGATAATCCCAGCATAGCTAGAGTCCCACAAACACCTTCAAAGATATTTATCCATGATTTTAATACAATCTCATGGAATATCAGGACAAATCCCAAGTGATTTCTGAGACTCAAATTATAAATAACAACATAAATTTCCCTTCATTGTTCTTTAAGAATACTAAGAAATAAACAGTAACAGTGGTCTTATTAAAGAAAACATCATTAACCAATGTAATGAAAGATACTGTTTTGTGGAAACAAAAAAAATTTATCATGTTATCTTGTAAACTGATTATTATAGCACATAATATAAATCGTGGATTGACAGATTATAATTAAACAAATAACTATGAAAACACTTGCATTCAAACTACAGTGATACATCAATTGATATTTTTAAAAATATACACTTCAATATAAAATATTACACGCACATAATCATATTATTGAGAATTTATACTCATAATCAAAAAAAAGAATTACAACAGTATTTATATACATATACAACTTTATACAATATTATATAATATTATACAAATATTATACAAAATTATACATTACCGTAGACAATATAATTAACTTTATATAAAAATATACAATAATGTATAAAAGTATTTATATACAGTATAAATTATACAAACTTATACTAAAATTGATATATTATCGACTAATTCACTGTGAATAACTAGTTTATACTTTTATACAATATTTCAAATCAACAAAACAAAAAAGGAAAAGAAGCAACACTTAATTCTTCCTCTTTATTTCTTTTTCATAAATCTAAGGTATGAAAAGAATACCAACAAAGATATATAAAAGACCTAGCAACAACAAAAATAAAAATAAAAATTCTAATGCTATACTTTTAAATTAGTTTTTTGAATTGTAATAAAAGGAGTGATTTTTAATATAAGAGAAGAGAGGGGCTAGCATAGAGGAGAAAACTCACAAGAGAAATGAAAAAAGATATTAAATTCATTAGATATCAATAATGTAATATTAATACTACGTAAATATATTTTTGTAATGACGTATTTATAAAAATCTACTCATATTCTTTTAGAAAAGAATAAAATTTAGACATAATTTTTACGAAATTGATTATAAAAATTATTTTTAAAAAATTGTAGCAGAAAAAAAAAAAATGATGCAGGAAAAAAAAAACAGAAAAGAAGAAGAAAAAATAAAAGAAAGAGAATGAAGAAGCACAAAGTAAAAGAGAAGAATGAAGAAGCAAAGAAACAAGAAAGAAGCAGCAAAAGAAAAAAATGAAGAGGAAATAAACTATAATTGTTAAAAAAAGTAAAATGACTAAAAAAATAATAAACTGAAATGTGGACTAAAGTGAATAATTATCTTCACAATTGTCATACCATGTATTTTTCTTTGAATATATGCATCAATTTAATAACTCAATTTGTCACGTTTTTCTGTGTGATTTATAATAAAATAAATAAATTCTTTTAGAAAATAACCAAATTTCAAGACAGAAAATCAGACTCCACACTTAGGAATAGCTGTAGTACTATTATTTCACCTTATTACGAAGATAAAGTAAATAAAATTAAAATATCATTTCTATTAGCATGTTAGCTTATTGTTATTATGAAAGAAAATGACAATAAATATACCTTACGGTGGAAGAGATTAGATATAACTCAGAGTTTGAAATATTAGAGTTTTGTGTTGAAAAGACTAGTTACGAATACGTGCAACGGGTATATTTTATATTATTTGATATAAATTTTAAAAATAACATAACAGTAAAAGTGTGAGATATTTATTAAATAATATTTGAAGGTTTAAAAGTGTATACAATTAATAAAATATTGAACTAATATTTTGCAGTATTAGTGGCTAGTGTGCGTGCATGTGGGCTTGCGGTAAGCAATGACAGCTTAATGCGTGCGGGAAGAGCCTTGGAGGCAGCACGAGCGAGGACATCGTCAAGTAGTTTAGCAGACTCGAGGTGAGGCCAGGCCACCCCGGGAGGCCTCGTGACACCAGCCACACTGCAGCATGGGCAGCAATCGCCAGCCACTGCTGCGCAATGGGCGGCGCGGTGCGGCAGCCACAGCGCGAGCTCCCGAGCACCCACCGCCTCATCTATATATGTTAAGTGTAGGCTCAAATTCATTTTAAACATTTCCTAAAACAGAGCTTCGGTTGTACAAAAGTAGTCTCTCCAACTTTTCAAGTGATTTTCGCCGGAATTACGCCGTTTAACTCCATCCAAACGCAAATTCACCTTGGATAACAAGTTTTAGGCCTATGAAGCATCTTTACGAGGTTATTTCTTGAAAATTCGCTCGGTGTACTGAAACCTCGCGGTAAGGTTGTCAGAAATTACCTCAAATTGAGTTCTAAGCGGCTAAAAAGGCAATAGGTAAGCATTTCTCCCTTCTAAAGCTCTCGAGAAATTGTAAGTTTTCGTCGAACAAAACGGAATTGAAGTTATAGTTAACCGTATTGAAAGATATACTTATTCACTGATTCCTACTATTGAAATAGCACTTATTCTCTCAGCGTAAGAAAGCACAATTGAGAGAGTTACTGGCTTCGGGTTAGAAATTGTTCGAGTGAATGAAAGTCAGCATTGAGGTATGTTATGCACTATTCCTTCGTATTATTTCTCGTGTATAATGATCGTTGTTCTGGTACGGCCACTGATCTATCACCATTGTGTTAAAAATACGTTGCTAGTTATTAATGATTATATATATTGTGGTTAGCTACTAAGGCGTTTTAAGTGTATATTATAGTATCCTCGTCGGAAAAAAGTATGTTAAGTATGAATCACGCTAGGAGCGTCATGAAAACTCTTATGTTCTTCCTTCCACTGTATTAGTAGATTTTGATGTTTCGTTGTCATGCCAAGGCCTTAGAAGTTTAGGGTTATTGTTGGGTCTGAGCTAGTAAGTTGGACAGCATAGGCGGCACGCGCAATATAACTTTTCAGGTTTGGTGCAGTGTGTAGTGCATCGCCAGGCCATTGGCATGCCTTGACGCCTCTAGGGCTGGGAATTTGGATAGGATGGTCATACATTAGAGTCAGCGTCACTAGGATTGCCTAGTGAATTGAGTGACGACCTGCCATTTAGTTAGCTATTGCTAGTAGCTATTAATTTGATTGACTTAGTGTTTGTCTTATGGGTCGCCTAGGAAGTCATGCGGTTGTACAAGTCATATAGACCCGTGGGTGCCCTAAGGAGGGGAACCCTTATCGGTAGTTAAATGTGAGGCCAACGCTCCAGCCTGTTCTTATAAGATGCTCAGGTACAGGAGTTGCTATGAGCGACTAAGTCCAGATAAACTTATCTACGAGGCTAGGAATCTCCCTAGCGAACATATGAAATATGAACACACCAAGTTAAGGTCTAAATGACTAGAACCATGTTAGTACGGTTTTACCTTCCAGGCTAAGAATTGCTGTGGAAACTGTCTTTGAAAGATTAGGGTTGGCTGCTTAGGAGCGTGTCCGATCGATGCTGACCCTACGGTTGTTCTAAGCAAAGGAACTAGTAGTTGGTCGTCCACGACCTTATAGTTAACATGAAGATATCATTGCCCCTTTTTGACATTCAGAGTATCGTTTAGGCCACTTCAAATCTCGCCTGTCCGGTCTAAATCATTAGAGATTATGATCATTATCGGGGATCCTCGATCGGGTCTTAGGCACACGGGGTATCTTGTTAGCAGCTATGCGGACTATTCTAGGGGCAGGAAATGGCGGTCGCGTTAGGTATAAGGAAACGAGATACACTTTTGAGTAGCTAGAGTGAGACTTAATTGTAGTATATCGGTGGTATTGACCCCACCTAGGATAGCCTTCTGTTGACCAACTTCGGGGTTGCTAAGCGCTTCATCGCCTACGGGGCTATATGATGTTGCTTTCGAGGCTATATGATGTTGCTCCAGGAGTTATGTGTCTCAAAGGACTATATGCATCCAAGGGCCTTACAGTCCATCCATGAATGGGCTTCTACTTTTTATGTCGTATCGACATCAATGACCCTCCACGTTGAGCCTTGTATACCCGAAGGGGGTGCAGTTACGAAGGAGCCCAACGAGGCTCAAGCACGGTTACGGGAGTCCGGCGGAGCTCGAATGCGAGACCTAGAAGACAAGTAGATTGGCTATAGCACTAGTAGAATCATAGGAACACGGATAGGGGTATATAGATTGGTGTACTTGTCGGGAAGCATAGGGGAGCCCGGTAAGGTTGTTCTGTGTTGCTTGCACCTTCCAAGCTTATGAGAACGGGGTTAGGTTCTTGTTTGTATACTTGCTTGTTAGGCTTTGTAATCTATGAATGTATAGTCGTACAGTTTCAACTCATATACGTGTAGTGTTTTACTAGATGCGAGGTTATGGATAAGAAAACTTGCAGGTTAACTTCAGCCCCTTCTTGCTATTCACTTTAGGTTTTTATCAATTTCTATTTAGTCTTATTCTTGTCTTACATATTATGCGGCAGCCCAATTATGGGACATTTGCATATTTGTGCGAGTTTAGACGGACGGTGCGGGGTCTCCTAGCAGCTATTCAAAGTCGGCCCAGTTGGCCAGCTCCTTTATTCGGAGTTGCCAAGTTGTAAGAGTTCATCTGTCTTTTATTGTATAGCATTTGGGTAGGGCAAAGGCCACGTCCCGGCCAATATTTTCACTCATAGAGGTTTGCGAGACTACAATTTCAGTTAGTTTGTTGTTGGCCGTGTGGGGGTACCTTCATATGTCTTCTTTTGCGTGTTGATCGTGTGGGGCCTAGTTTGGCCTAATTAGTTAGCAGCCTTAGCCAAGCTATAGGCCACGAATATGGCCGGCAGGCTGCTTTTTGTTATAACTGGGCAACACAGGTGGTCTTGTCGGCCCACATAGGATCCCTTTATTGTTGTGTTAGGTGGGTTAGGCTGTTTTCTTTACAGGTGTTGCGTGACCTCGTCGGCCGAGACTATATTTACAGCCGGGTATACCAACAATTTATTTTCTTATTTTTAGATCCGCTGGATTTGGCACGGAAGGTGCATATGCCCAGATCAGATCGGCCCAGTCCCAGTATGACATTAGGTGTCAATCATGCCTCCCAAGGTGAGGCGTGACAAATATAAATTTCTATATATTGCATCATAATTTATTAACTAAAACTATATATTTAAATATGCTGATTTTTCTTTTATTTTTATTAGAATGTGTAATTTCATCTTTGTATAAAATTTTATCGTAGTAATTTTTTGCTTGAAGGATTAAAAATTATTTAACTTTTATGGACAATAAGGTCATTCAACTTTTTCCTTTTTGGACGTGTAGCTCATATCGATAAATAAAAAATTATAAAGATTATATAAGAGTCTAAAAATTTGTATTTGAATAATAGACTAAAAATTAAAAGAAGTAAGGCTGAGTGAATGTTGATATTTTTAGCTAATTCAAAGGAAAATGTTTATTTATATTAATTTTATATTTTTTATTAATAGGCGGCATTGAGTAGCACAAAATAGATTCATCGAGTTGTTTTGTTATTATATCAAGGGTATATTAGTCTTTCAATGTTTGGAGGGTATTTTTGTATTTTAATTTTCACTTATTTTTATTTTTATTTATAATGTTATTTATGATTATTATTTGAAGGACATATTAGTCTTTCAGTATTTGGATGGGTTTTAATATGATAACACTATGTATTATTAATTATATTATTATTTGAAGTATTTAATTAAATTTAAATTTAGTGTAGGGGAGTAAAAATAGTAATTTAACATTTTCACTTTTTAACTTTTCTGATTTTATTATTATTATTTGATGTATTTAATTAATTAATTTAATGGAGGGACAAAATAGTAATATAACTTTTTACTTTTTGGTTTTCCACCTATATAATAATATGATGTTATAAAACTAAGTTTAGAAAGATATAATACGAAAGACAAGAAGAATTATAAGATAAGGTGCACAATGTAACACAATTTTTTTCTTTCAATTGAACATAATTTCTCGAGACCTCTATTTATAAAATTACGTTAAAGAACATTAAAAGATATCATAAAATTGATATTAATGCTTGAAAATGTGAAAAATTAATGAAAAAAAAATAAAAATATGAATATTACTGCACATAACAATAAGAAATTAGAACACGCTGTAAATCTAGCAAGCATATTTCTACTATTTGCTATTGGTCCACTAGAGGACATTAATTTCTTTTATGTGCAAGAAAGAAAGATTCAAAAGAAGTGAGTGTGGTGATATAAAGGAAAAAGACTGAAGAAAAGAAAGCCGTTACAGAAATTGGGGTGAGATTCTCCTTTCCCAGCCACATTTTCAGGAAAAAACATCATGTAACCGTTGCCTAACGTCAAGAAAAATTATGAAAAACGTACAAATTTTATGACAAGTGAATTTGTGGCCCCAGTGAAAATAAATAACAGCACTTGTGTATTGAGATTGAGTCACACGCCTGTTATTAAAATGAACACTGTCCTAGATAGGTTAGGTTCTTTTCTTATATACGGCAGAATACAAATCTAAGGCTGTAGGACTAATGAGTAATAACAATATTGTAAGAATAAAGCAACAATTTTCACAGGTTCCACAGTAGACAATCCAATTTTTGTGCTGTATTCTAATGCATAGAAAAGAAGGCGTGGCATCTGACAGCCAGTTGCTTCCATTGGATTTGGACTCATCTTTAAAGTGTGACGCTTGGGAACTTGCAAGATCCGTAACCTGCAAAAATACAAGGACTCATTAATATAACATAATATAATAATGACAGATAATTATTAATTGTACATAAACAAGAACTGTAACTTACTTGGATCTTTTTTGGTTGGAATGGCAAGCCCGTTGAAATAACAAGTTCCACCAGATGACTTAAACTGAGCCCAATAAGAACTGAATGCGTAATTCACAGTGTGGTCCAAAAGAACTCGGTTTGTAACATTTCCCACCGGGTCGGATATCATCACAGAGTCCGATTACCCTGCCCGCATGCATATGCCAATGCTCCACCGCTCTATTTGCATTTGCTCTCCCAACAACACACCAAATTTTTCCCCTTGTACGGCTCATTGTTCCTCAGCCTCCGGCAACGGCTTATATTCAGACGCCGCCGTCCTTCCCGACAAGTCTATCCCGTAGACATTCGTTCCATTCAGTTGCAATAACTTAAATGCCTCTCCGTACCCGGACCCGGTTTCTGGTTCTCGTTATACAAAGCAAATAATAATGTCGGCACAACAACTCCTGGTTTTGCTGGCGTTCCCACAGGAGAAGGCTTAGCTGTAAACTTCTTTATCACATTGCGGTTGTACGTTTGCTGCATTGTAGATGTTCGCTCCAATTTGGGTCAACGCCCCGGCATTTGGCCAACCCGTCTCTACGATAATGCCGAACATCGGGTACCCCACTCTCTTCATAGGCGAAATACACTGCATCAATCATTTGGTCCAATAAGTTTGTATAGAGTTAAGCGAATCCGGATCCGTAACAGTAATGTTCTTGGAATCTAGCAGGCATAGTCAAGGTTAGTACTGTGGGTTGAGCTGCCCAGGCGAAATAGGGATAAACATCAATGAAAAGGAAAGATTTGGTTCGGTTCAAGAAATGTAACAAGGGTTTCATGACTTTTTCCGATATGTCAGACCTAAAGAGTACCATTAGAAGGCGAGGTAGAGAAGTTCAAGCATATCAATGGCTAATGGGGTACCGACTTTGATTTTCCAAGACCAAATTTTTTTTTTAACAGAGTATCTGATTTTGCGTATGGCAGGTACAAGGTTGAACCAAGTGGTGTTGGGTGGGTTGCCGGAGTTTCGTTCAACAAGGAGGTAACGGATCATGGTGTCTGGATAAAAAGGTACAACATTGGTTTCGACCCATTGGTCGGCCAAGGTTTGACTGGTAGAGATGTTGTTGATGAGTTCATTTGGGACCATGACTGTAACTTGAAGGTCGGTGCCTTTAAGAGCTTTAAGGATTTCTGGATTTGCATCATAGATCTTGATTCTTTTGGCTTTGAGACCTTTGATTAAGTCAACTGATTTTGTTGGAACAGGGAGGTTGTTCCCAAGTTGTCCCGTAGCATACTCCTACGTGAGATGAGATTTCTGCACCTGAGGGTACAAAAGTAGAACAGAGTGAGCTAGCTTAGCTACTATATATAAATAGAAGATATTAAGATAGAATTAACATTACTAAGTGGTAGAAACTTACACTGGAGCAAAGAAGCACAAGCAAGGAAAGATAGTAGAAGTAAAGTAGTTAAACAACCCATCTTCCTAAAGAAATGATGATGCCTTTAGATGCTAAACGTGTTTATATATATAGGGGTAACTGAAAGACTGAAGCGGAGAAGAAAAAAGGCACTAGTGGAGTTGCTATAAATAGCACTTCTTCCAGGTGGATGACCACTTCGTCTTTACCTTTTGGTAATAAAGAAAAGGTAAAAAGGAGATTTATAGGAGATGCTGTCTATTAAAGAAGAAGAATCAATTCCTTCGGACGATGCAAGTAGAGAAATACTAAGCAGGGGAGTTGAAGTTGAATATAAAGGTATATGTTTAGTTATACTGTTTATAAAAAATATCAAATGTTTGAATATAATTTTAAAAGTGCAAAATGAATTTAAAAATAAAATGTAAGTTGATTTGAAATTTTTATAATTAAATATTAATTTTTAAACAAAATAAAAAATTATTAAAACACTTAAATAATTTTCTTTGTGACCTCTTACATATCCTAAGAAAGTGGTAAAGGATTGGCAAAAGAGAAACGTGATGTCCGGCCCACATGAACACACTTGAGATCAGAAACCAGATGAACACCTCGGCCTAAGGTACTGGTGAAATGGTCACTTCACTTTCTGATGAACAATTTCGAGGAAGCGCAGAAAAAGAGAGAGTGACCTACTTTTGGAACCGAGATATAGGGCATTTACATATGTGAAAATGGCAAGTAGCCGTTTATTGGAACACTTTTTGCCATCGAAATTGTAATAACCGAGTATAAATTTAATATTAGGTTTATTAAGATTTTTGTTATTAAAAAAATAGCGAAAATGTATGGCTCATGGAGGTACTTTTAGAGTGTAATTTTAAAAGTCTGCATTAAATAAATGGTTTGCTATTTATTTATTTTAAATATTTTTTTATTTTATATGATTTATCTTTATTCTCTTTCTTCTCATTTTCTAACATTTACTTGTGATATTATGTAATTGCTCATATTATTTTTTTTTAGAAAAAAAAATATTATTATTCTAATTTTTAAATTAGCAAAAATAAAATAAATAAAAAAACCTTTTTAATTTTTTCTTTTTTCTTTGAATATATCTACTTAAGTTATATTGAATCTTATTTTAAGTTATATTGAAATTTGACATAAAAGAGTATTATGTTTACTTCTTTTTTTAAAAAAAATTGAATTTATATTATATATATTTTCAGTTCTAATTTATTTATTTTAGTAGTATTGACTTGTTATTTTGTGCATGCCATTCATTTTTTTGTTAGAATTGATTGATTATTTTTAAATATTTGAATAATTTTATGGTATTATGTTTATAGTAATATCTTTTCAAGATTCATTCCTTGATGTTCTTAAAAATATGAATTTTAGTTTTTATAATTAATTAGATTAAATACTTATTCATTTAAAAATATGTATCAATTATTTTTTAGCATATTAGTTTAAATATATATTTATTAATTAATATCTTTTAGAGATAATAAGTATCTTAAATACCTAATTTAATATCATTTATAAACACATATTTGTCAAATATTAATTTTGATATTAACTTTTATTTTAAAAATTTAAAATAAATTTAACAACGTAATTACACTTGTGCAACCAAACAATACGCTTGTAATTACACTTGTTATATCATGACAAACAAACAGGTCACTGTAATTACTATACTGTGTAATTACTACCCTAGTAATTACACCAATTTCAATTACACAGTGACTTTCTAAATAGACCCTAAATGTATTTACGTTGAAGGTGCTCTAAAATTCCTTGAGCCTTTAGTAAGTAATTTAAATTTTGGAGAAAGGTTCCACCCTTATGCTTGTTACCTTCAATGTTATTTTAATATTCGGAGAATCTAAAAAAAGTATCATTTTCCGCACTGATGCGACATTGCAGACAATTTTGCAAGACCCTAAAAGTTCATGGATACTAAAACATCATCGACGTCCATACCTTAGAAAGTCTTCTCCACAAATATCAACATCTTTGTTTATTCCCCACTTTCATCAGATGTGGTCCCCCTCTCCCCCCCTTCTCCTTAAATAGACACTATGAAATTTACTTGATTCACACTAAAAAAAAACTTTTTCACAATATTATTATTTGAAAGGTGAGAATCACTTTTATCCAAAGAAATAAAAATGTTGATATTTATGGAGAAGGACCTCTAAGGTAGAGGCGTCTTTGTAATTTTGGTTGAAGGTATCTTAGCATGCATGAGACTTTAGGGTCTGGTTGTCTTGTCGTCATATCAATGCAAAAAATATAATTTTAGTTTCTCTGTAATTTAAAATGGGAAAAATGGCCAATTTTACTCTTCTATTTTTGAAAATTAGCTAAGGCCTCTTTCCTTGATACTATTGGGTCATATTTAGCCCTTCCATTTTAAAAGTTTTGATCTATACCCTTTGTTTAACAAAAAATCCCAAATCAACATAAATGACCCATTTTTAATAATAAAACTCATATTTTAATCTAACCTACGCCCATATTTGTCTTAACATAAGAATAGACCTTTACTTTTTCTTGTTTTGCTTGATAATAGACTTTTCCCCTAAATTCTTTCCCCTGCTTTGCTAATTAACTCCTCCCCCTCCTTCCTCCCTGCCTTTTTGTTTTTACTTATCTGACAGAATCGGGTATCTTTTCTCTTTCCATCTACATAATTTCCTCGAGAACTCTGCATATTTCTTATCCCCTTCATACCACTTCATTTGGATTTTGATGCAGTATTGTTTGCTTCCACTATTTGCGTATTCGGGTATCGACATCTATTTAAATAAATAAATAAATAAATAGAGTATATTTTTCTTATATAATTAAATCCCCACAAACAAATCTAAGGATTAAATATATACATGGAAAGCTCCCCCCTTATCTTCACAAGAATTTCTTTGCTTGCTGTTTCTGTCTTCCCTCCTTGGCCAAAAGTTTATTCTCAAGCCAAAGAAGAAAAATATAGATCTATTCTTATGTTAAGACTGGTCAGGGCCGAGCAGATGGAATTAGGATATGTATTTTAGTTTTCAAAAAATGGGTCATTTATGTTAATTTGGACTTTTTTGTTAAATGAAGGGTATAGATGAAAACTTTCATAATGGAAGGAATAAATATGACCTAACAGTATGACGAAAGATAAATTTAGCTAATTTTTGAAAGTAAAGGGGTAAATTTGTGTCATGCCCCACCTTAGAGGTATGGCCCGACACTTAGTGCCATCTTGCAGGTTTGGACTATGCTGATTGGCCTGGTGCACCTTTGGTGCTCGCCTATAACTTAATTTAAGAAATCCCGAGAGCTATATCTCAGCTGTAAATACAACCTCTGGCCAACAATGGACACATGTAAAAGAAGACAGCTAACCAACAGCAATGCTAAAACGAGAATCCTATCTTTGGCCAAACAAGACCACCATGTTGTCTAGTTATAATTGAATAAATCGAAAGGGAAACTAAAACTATGCTATAGCCGAGAAGAACGCCCTAGCGGCTGTTAAATAAGGCCCCATACGGCCACCACATGGAATAAAACATACATAGGCCCCATACGACCTACAACCAAAGCTAACCACTGGAAATATACTTAGCCTACAAGACTCTAAGAGTGGAATAGTGGTGAAGACGGGGCCACACGACCTACTCAAAAGCTGTACAACAAAAAGAACAAGCCTTCTCTAACTATCAACTCCGAAAAGAAAGAGACTGGAATGCACCACTAAATCAACCTGATGACTGAAATGGTCCCGAACCGCGTCTATCACTTTTGGAGCAAGTAATGCGGCGCCCCAAGTGGGCATCGGTACAATATAAAATTAGTAAAATAATAACTGACTAAACTGAAGTAATCAAGAAGGGTAAGAATTTAACATGAGTAACCTTACCGTTTTGAAATATCTAAGTAACAAGTATAGAAATACAAACAAGAACTAACCGAGCCTCATGCAGGCATGAAGGTAAAAATGTCTGAGAATAACCTACCTGGGCCCCCATATGCCCCAACAAGTATAAATAATGCACTCTCCTGCTATCTGGCTACTAAAGGTTCATAAACACTGTACTCAAAAAAAAAAGGCATACTCATTCTCTGAAGTTGTGTCTGAGCCTAATAGGCTCCTTAGCTGTGTACATTAATGCCGAGTGGATGCAGGCTGTAAGCTGGACCATGAGCCTTTGCTCGACTGTGGGTCATCGTGTGACTGCTGTAACTGAATCCCGAGCCTTGGCTCCGACTATGAATCATACTGTAGCTGTTGTGACCCCCAGGCGAGCTTTGTGGCTCGACTATGAGTTATAATACCTGCTTTGTTGTAAGCTGGACCAGAAGCCTTGGCTTCGACTATGGAGTTATAATGAAAAACTATTGTATTTGTACCACGAGCCTTGGCTCGACTATGGGTCATAATGTAACCCCTGAAAACTATATACGGCCCTCACAGCCTCACTCTGGTCCCTTTAGACATCATACTACCCCTGCGAGCATAACCTTATAGGCAACAACATTCCAAACCCCAAATATCCTATACAAAAACTAAGATGGCTAGGGTTAACTCTGTCGAGGGTTACTATATCATTTCTATCGTCTCAATTCAATTCGCTTACCACAATAAGTTTACTCTGAAGTACTATAGATGCACAAGTCGTACTAACTTTACGATGAACATAACTTTCCCAAAATGGTAGGCTTACATACCTCGAGTGTTGACCTTCGTTTAATTAGCGGTTTCTACTTGTAATCGGCGGTTCTATCCAACTGCAGCTGGGTGCACTTAAACAGCTCTTCAACCACTTGCGGCAGAATTTCCAAATCTATTTAGTATGGAGATGTTGGCACAAGAAGGACCTGATACTGAGAGAATAGGGCTAATTTCAATACTAAATTCGGCAAATAACGATAACTTTCGATAATATTATTTACTATAATTCAACTCGAGTAACTCGACAGAAAACCTACAATTTCCCGAGAGTTTAGAAGGAAGAAATGCTTACCTAATGCCTGTGGCCGTTTAAGATTCAATTTGGTGTAATTCTAACAACTTTTACTCAGCGGAGTCCCGGTGAATAATAGAAACAACTCCATAGTAGTGCTTCCCGTAGGCCTAGAACTCGTTACCCGAAGTTAATTTGCATTTAGACGGCATTTGGTAGCATAATCGGATGAAAATATAGTGGAAGTTTGCAGGTTCTCTCTGTTTTAACCATGGGAATATATTACAAAAAAGATCAAATGTTGAACTAAGGGAGGATATATATAGTTAGGCGGTGGCGGTGTCTGTTAATCCGCCCCCATGGCTGCCTTAGGGGCACGGCGCGCCACGGCCTGCGCTAGGAGCGAGCTGCGGCGCGGCGCCCAGTGTGTGTCAGCCCCCTGGATTCAGCCGTCCTGTCCGTTTTACGACACACTCGTGTGTTCCCCCAGAGCCTTCTCTTGAGTGTTTCATATGTTAAAATTCTCAATGTACATGCTCACCACGACCCAGTCATACTATAGAGATTTACGGTGTAACATCCTCCCCCTTGCTTAATATTTGTCCTCGAATGTCATTTTCAGGCGGGCTTAAAGGAGTTAACTCTTTAACTAGTACATAGAAAAATTTTGGCAGAGTCTCCTCCGTAATATGGACTATCCGAGCCTAAAACATATAAAAAGTCCAACATATGCGTCTCCTGAGGATGCTATAAACATCTATTTCACAATAAGGAGGTAGCCAGCTAAACAATACTGATAACATAAGCAGTAAAATAACAATTGAAGAACAACATCACCTTAAGCGCATGATAAGATCAATCCTAGAATAAGTGAGGATATCTAGACTTCATGTCATCTCTCCAGCTTCCCAGGTCATCTTTTCTTTTTTTTGTTCCTCCCATAGTACTTTAACAGAGGCTACATCTTTAGTTCTCAGTCTACGAACCTGTCTATCTAATATTGCAACTGGAATTTCTTACGCCGGCTAACTCCTCGGTGCCGAACGTCCTCAGCCAGGACAACTCGGGACGGGTCCCCTATACACTTTTGCAACATAGACACGTGAAAGACTGGGTGAACAGATTCTAACTCTGAAGGAAACTCTAACTCATATTCCACTCAGCTTATCCTTCGGAGGATCCGATACGGCCCAATAAACCTTGGGGTGAGCTTGCTTTTCTTGTCAAATCTCATCACCCCCTTCATCAGTGACACTTTAAGGAATACCCAATCGTTAACATTAGATTCTAAGTCTCTAAGCCGCACATCGGAGTAGGAATTTTTATGACTCTGGGCTATCAGTAACCGCTCTATGATAAGTTTCACTTTCTCCTATGACTGATGAATCATATGCGGTCACTAACTCTTGCCTCTCCTCACCTCAAACCATCCGATGGGGGACCTACACTTCCCGCGCATATAATGCCTCATAGGTGCCATCTGTATTGCAGAATGATAGTTATTATATGCAAATTCAATAAGGGTAAATGCTCATCCGGGTTCCTTTAAAATCTAGCACACACGTTTGTAACATATCCTTGAGTGTATGAATGGTGCGCTGTTTGCTTGGACATGCTGTCTAGGGGTGGGGGTTGTACTCAAGTGCTTGTATCCCAAACCTTTCTGAAATGATTGCCAAAATCGATCTATAAATTGTGCCCTTTGTATGAGATGATAGATGCTGGGACACCATGCCGTGCTATCTCTTTAATATAGCTTGGCGCAATCTTCGGCGAGAATATAGTCGGTCGAAAAATAGGCTGATTTCATCAACCTATCAACGATAACCCAAATAGAGTCATTCGTCTGGTACGGGATAGTCCTGTCACAAAGTCTATATTAACTACCTCCTATTTCCATATAGGTATAGCCATCTGAGTTAGGCCGTCGGGTTTCTAATGTTCGGCTTTCACCCTATTGCTTGAATTAGGATACTGCGCTATAAATTCGGCTACACCTTTCTTCATTCCAGGCCACCAGTATACTTCTTTTATGTCGTGGTACATCTTCATTGAACCTTGATGAAGAGAGTAGCAAGAGTAGTGTACCTCAGCCATAGCTCTGCTTGGCGGAGCCCTAGAGCCCAGCAGAGGCGACTACGTACCTCAAAACCCCGTCTCTGGTTACCCCAAAAGCTGATAATTCACCTTGCTAAACCTTATATATGAACTGTGCTAAATGTGAATCCTCATACTGCCTCTCTTTACCTCTACCACCAAGGATGATACTGTTGTATTATAAATTGTGCCCCATTATCCTCGAATCCACTACCCAGCTTGCCCTAAGCGCGGCTGTTTGGTGCAATTCTCGGGTCATTTCCGCTGCTTTCTGGTTTCATATGTGCTAAACTGCCCATGGATCTACGACTGAGGTCGGCTACGATATTGGCCTTCCGGGGTGATACAAAATGTTCACATCATAGTCTTTCCAACAACTCCGGCCAATAGTGTTGTCGTAAGTCGGTACTGCGTGAAAATGTGCGAGGCTTTTATGATCACTAAAAGTATCCACATGTACACCAAATAAGTAGTGCCTCCATATTTTTAAAGACCAAATCCACCGCAACCAACTCCAGATCGTGGGTGGGATAGTTCTTTTCATGTTTCCTCAATTGCCTTGAAGCATATGCAATTACCTTCCCATTTTGAATCAAAACACACCCTAACCCAATGCATGAAGCGCCGCAATATACAACATAACCTTCTAAACAACTTCTAGTAAGTGTTACTTGTGCTGATGTTAATCTGTTTTTCAATTCACAGAAACTACTGCTCTGAAGCCTTCCACAAACCTTACGTAATGCCGGCTAAGTACCATGAAGCGTGAACCTACGGTATTGTTGAAGTTATAGGCCTAGGTCATGTCTTCCCCTTGCCTCAATTTTACGTGAATCAGCACTTTGAATACCCGCCTCTGATACAATGTGGCCCAAAGAAAGCTATAGATTTTAGCCAGAACTCACATTTTAGAAAACTTTGCATATAGCGTGATCTACGAGATGCGAAGTACGCTTTCATAAATGATCTCGGTGTTCCCTTTACAAGCGGAGTATACCAGAATATCATTGATGCATGCTATCACAAACAAATCTAAATGGCCTGAAAGATACTATTCATTAAGTCCCATAAGCACTGTTGGTGCATTGGTCAGCAAGGACATAACTAGAAACTCGAAAGGACCATGCACGGTCACGAAAGCCATCTTCGGGATATCCTTCTCACGAACTCGAATTGGTGGTACCCGAATCTCAAGTCAATTTTAGAAAATATTTCACCCCTTGCAATTTGATTGAACAAATCATCTATTCTTGGAAGAGGGTATTTATTCTTAAAAGTGTCTTTATTCAACTGTGATAATCTATACACATACGTAAGGAACTATCTTTCTTTCTTACAAACGAGCTGGTGCACCCCACGGTGAGGTACTTATATTGATAAGAAGTCATTATCTAACAAATCTTTCAACTATTCTTTCAATTCTTTTAACTCAGCATGGGCCATTCGATACGGGGGAATGGATATAGGCTGAATATCTGGTAGCAAATCTATAGAGAAATCTATTTCCTGCTGCGGGGAATATCATAAGTTTAATGCAGGAACACATCTTGGAACTCATTAACTACTGGAGTAGACTAGAGATTCAAGAATTCTGCTTGCATATCCCCAACCCTAACAATATGGTAGATACAACCTTTTGCTATCAACTTTTTCGCCCGAAGATAGGATATGAACTTACCTTTTGGCGTAGCTTTATTACCTCTCCACTCTCACACTACATCTCCCGGAAAATGAAATCGGACAATTCTAATCCAACACTCTACAATGGCGTAACATGGTGCCAGCCAATCCATACCCATAATTACATCAAAAATCAATCATCTCCAGTTTACTAGATCTGCTAAAGGTACGGAGCCAACAATCTCTCTTTTGTATAACCACGATAAATTTTTTGCAATATTAAAGTCACCGGCAGGTGTAGACAACGAGAAGGGTTGCGGCAATTCTAGCACTATATCAAACTTTCAGGCCGCTAACAGAGTAACATACGACAAAGTGGAGCTCGGGTCTATCGAAGCATAAACTGGTGAGAGAAAACATCTATACCACTATTACAACATCACAGGCGACTCTGAATTTTAATGGGTAGATGGTACCTTATGTGCGACCCTAATCGCTGCCTGAACTAGATGCCCCTGATCTACCTCCCAGCCTCTGCCAGCTGGGCTGAGGGCCTGCGTCCTGTAGAGGTGCTGGGGCATATGAACCTACTGAGGATCTATTTTGTTGGACCTAACCTCCACAGTGTATAATGGAAATCTCTCATATATGTCCCTCCTGTCCACAGGAATAACAGGTGGTGGAACCATACCTTCATCTCCCCCAATACGGCCATGACAGGTACTGCAACGTGGCACCGCTGGTCCTATGGGGTCGCCCTTTCTGCTCTTTGTGAGTCTGGCCTTCGTGAAATTTCATAGGAACACGACTACTGCGGTGATATGATCTGCTGCCTACTGCTGCTGAAGCAGGGGCCCTCGTCTTTACCTGATAAACGGACCTGAGCCTTTGAAAATCTGCGGGTCTATCCCTCAAACGCTGCTCTTGACCTGCCCTTTCATAGAGTGCTTGGCAATTTGTCTGAGCTCCTCTATATTCTAAGAAAAGGCCTAGATCCATGAAATATCCATATATTCTGGTGTGGTTGTAATATAAGACTTCACATATTCTGGCACCAAGTCCCATAATAAACCGGTGCACCCTGGCTGGCGTAATGTCGACAAACAGCGAGGGCGCGAATCTGGCTAAGGAATCAAATCTTAATACATACTCTCTGAAACTCATTCTATCCTACTCCATATGCAAAACTACTCTACTCTGGCCTTCTGGACTTCTCGGGGAAATAGTTCTCTATGAAAGCCTCAGAGAAGCTAGGCCACAGCAAGTGGAGGTGCATCTTTGCCTTGGGATCTTTCCAAACTCTCGTACCGTAAAACTTCTACCAATCGCAATCGAGAATCTTGCTTCTTCGACTAATTCTATGGATGAGGCATGCATAACCTTGAATATTCTCTACAGCTAATCTATGAAATTTTGGGGTCCTCCGCGATCTGTCCCAGTAAACTACGAGGGAACTCAAAGCAAAAGGAACTCATGGCTCCGAACTACGGGCTCCTCAATAGGCTCAATGGTATTGGTACTGCGGTTGAGGGCGACGCTAAAGGCAGCCATCATCTGAACCAATATACAGAATGCACCCCTGAGCTCCTAATCTGATGGCACAAGAATGGCTGGGGGTGAAGTCTTTGTATATTTGCTTTCCTAACGGGCTGCGAGTGCGGTGGTGAGTTACGGGGAGATCGAGGTGATGTTCCTGTGGGTCCTCAGATAGGTTGGCCCTTCTTGGGGCCCTACTAGTGCTCTCCTACCTCCACATCCAATTCTCAACCAGTCGCAGTCCATCGTGCATCAGACATTTCTCTGTAAATAAGTAGAATAACATAAGCTTAGGGAGTTACCCAAGACAACTCAACTCTATAACATGACTTGAGGAGAAAGAAAAGTAGCCACAATATTATGCCTCGTAGCCTCTTCTCTATAGAATGTGGTACACAACACACCCATAGACAATACTTTACTTGACATGGCTTGCGAGACTCCTCGGGATATGACTTTGCTACGATACCAAGTTTTCACGCCCCACCTTGGGAGCAAGACTGGAACCTAGTGCCATACTGGGATCTAGACTAACTCGATTGTCCTGGTGCACCTCTGGTACATTCCTATAGCAATTCAAGAAATCGATATGGCTTTATATCTCAATTCATAAATAACACGGCCGACAAGGCCATCCTATAAAAGAAGACAACTAACCAATAATGCTAAGCAGGGATTCTATGCGGGCCGACAAGATCACCATACTGTCTAGTTATAACTGAATAAAATCTGGCAACTAAAACTACGCCATAGCCAACAAGGCTACCCCAGCGTGAGCTAAACAGGTCCCATACGGCCACCACATGAAATCTAAAACTCTCCACATAATTACAAGGGGCCAAAAACCAAAGCTAACCATTGGAAATCTGTAGTTTGCAAGTCTCTAAGAGTAGAATAGTGGTCGAGACAGGGCCCCGACCTACCCATAAACTGTACAACAAAAAGAACAAACCTCTAACTATCAACTACGGAAGAAAAGGTTTCAATGTGTGCTAACCGGCTATTGAGCTAAGATAGTCCCAGTGCGTCTATCCGCACTTACGGAGCAGAAGTAATGCAGCGACAGATGGGCGTTGTTACAATATGTACCGAAAAATAATAACTGATTGAGTGATAAAACTAAAGTAATCAGAAGGAGGAAAGAATTTAACCTCTCCCATTAACCTTAACGTCTATAACATCTAACTAACAAGTATATAAATACAAACAAGAACCTAACCGGGCCCCATAAGCCTGGAAGGTACAAACAACACAGAATAACGTACTAGGGCCCCGAAGCCCCAACAAGTATAAACGATGCACTCTCCTACTATCAGCTGCAAAAGGGTTTCATAAGCTTCTTTGTAATCAGAGCATACTAAGTTTCTACGAAGTTGTATGCGAGCCTAATGGCTCCTATAGCTGTGTCTGTGTCTGAGCCGTCTAGCTATGTAACTGGACCCCGAGCCTTAGCTTTCTTGTGGGCCATCATATGACTACTATGACTAGATCTTGAGCCTTGGCTCGACTATGAATCATACTGTGCTATCATGGCTAGTCCCCGAGCTTTGGCTCGATTATGGAGCCATAATTTAACTTTGTTTAGCTAGACCCCGAGCCTTAAAGCTCGACTATGGGTCATAATGGAACTTCTAGCCGTACCCTAAGCCTTGGCTCGACTATGGTTCATAATGGAACACGTAGCTGAACCCGAGCCTTGGCTCGATTATGAATCATAAATAGTAACCCCTGAAAACTGGATACGGCCCTCACGACTCACTCTGGTCCCTCGGACATCATATTACCCCTGTGAGCATAACACTTATAGGAAATAACATTCAAACCCAAATATGGAAACCACAACAACCAAGGCGGCTGGGGTTAACTTTGACGAGGTTTACTATATCCTTGCTATCGTCTCAATTAAATTCATAACCGCTTACCACAATAAGTTTACTATGAAGTACTGTAGATACACAAGACGTAATAACTTTTTGACGAATGTAACTTGCCAAAAAGGGTAGCCTTACATACCTCGAGTGCAGACTTTCATTTAACTAGCGAGTTTCAACTTGTAACCGACGGTTCTATCAAACTGCAACCCTTATTCTGAGAGAATAGAGCTAATTTCAATACTAAATTCAGAAAATAATAATAACTTTCGATAATAATATTTACTATAATTCAACTTCGAGTAACTCGGCAAAACCTACAATTTCTCGAGAGCTTTGAAGGGAGAATTAACACCTAATGCCTATGGCCGTTTAGGGATTCAATTTGGAGTAATTCTAATAAATTTTTACTTGGCAGCATCCCGTATACCGAGCGAATTTTCGATAAATAACTCCGTAGTAATGCTTTTCGTAGTCTAAAACTTCGTTACCAAGTTAATTTGTATTTGGACGACATTTGATAGCGTAATCGGATGAAAATATAGTGGAAGCTTACGGGTTCTCTATTTTAACTGTGGGAATATATTACAAATGATCAAATGTTGAACGAAGGGAGGATATATATAGTTGGCGGTGGCTGATGTGCATGGATTATTTGAATTTTTCCATGTTTAAAACCAAGAAATTATGCACATTTCGGGTATGTTTATATAGGTATGATGTGTTTTGTGTTTAATGTTGCAGGAAAACAGGTTCGGAAGTGAATTGGGCAAATTAATGGTAAAAACAAGCGAAAGGGTGGCTGTCAAGCACTTCACGAGTCGTTAGGAAGAAGCCTCAACCTATCGATTGAGTGAGTTGGAGAAGAAAGTCTTAGAAGGCTACGACTCCATAAGTTTCACGTATTATTTTTTTGCATGTCTACTATTTATCTCGTTGCTGAAGGCGTCGACAATTATTGAAGTTCGGCGAGCGATGTACCTGGCCGGGTTGAGGAGCGACTTGTTACATCTGGTAACGAGTCGTGTAGCCAATCATGAATATTAGGAGAAAAAGTATTAACAAAGTAACCAGTGGAGTTGAAGAACTAACGAGTCATTGATTTCAGCTTGACTCGTTGCGGGAACTCTTTGGAACCAAGCATGGGTGCAAATTTTGAAAGAGTTAGACCATGAAAGGCCTAACGACTCGTGCCCAGGAACAACGAGTCATTAGGTGACCCGTTGCCACAACTCGGTACGATGCCGATGATGACTATTTTTAGCAAGACACGACTTGTCAAATTTACAGTCATCACTAACTCGGGTCACTGATGACTTGGTTCAGGTTTAGTTAGGAAAAGATATTTTTGGAACTATAAATACACTATTTAGGTTTATTTTCGTAAAGAAGATTGTATTTCTATTTTTCACGTAGGATTTTGGTGTTGTACGATTATTCTTGAGTCAAGAAAACAAGGTTTATAATTTTGTTCTTGAATTTGAGGATCAAAAGCAACATTGGAATTTATTCATCAACTTGGAGTTTTTGTTCAATCTACTTGGTTTTTCTTCTAAGATAATTTGTAAGTTGCAATTATGATTTATTTAATATGTTTGTGATTGTGATCATACAACCGCGAGTAGCTAAACCCATAACTAGGGTTGTGGGAATCAAGATAAATTAACACACATAGGTAAAACACTTAGTGATTCTTGAACGGAGCTTAATGCATGTATTATTTTTCCCTTCGTTTAGTTGATTTTTGACGGTTGCAAATGTTAAGACTTGTCTTATTGCCTTACCGCACCAAGGAGGCAGTGAATGGGAAAAAGGATTATCAACGGATATTTGAGGCTATCGCCCCTCATTTAATAGCTTGAACTTTTCGGGGATAGCTAATCCGATATTAAGGGTAAGGGTCAATTAAAAGTACACCCATATACGGATCCAAGTTGCGTGGTAATAATAATCTAGATAGGGGACCAACCATTTAGGTGAACTAACACACCGATATTGCACGTTAAACACCGGAATAGATCACTAGTGTACATGCCTTGTGGTTATGAAATTTTGGAGAACACAATCCTAGTCAAGTGCCATTAATTGAATACAAACCAAATTTGATCTAAGTATTCAGTAGTTTTACTTTTGTTTATTATTTTATTTCTTCCCCCCTTAGTAAATAAGTAACTCGATAGTAATAGCTATTCACATTAACTTAAGTTCTATCCGTATTCCCTGTGGGATCGACCTCAACCTCTAGCTGGGTTCTATATTTGACATCGACCGCTTTACATCTCAATTGCAAGGTGTAATTGAGCGACATCAGTGGTCGGGTGGTGTGCTGGCGTGCCCCCATCGCTGCCTTAGGGCGCGACGCTACTGCCTGTGCCATGGCAGGTTGCGCGACGGCGCCTAGCGCGCCGGCCCTCTGGCCGACCATCCCGTCCGTTTTACGACGCACTCATTATTACCCCCTTCCCCCTCGAGTCTTCTCATGGGTGTTTCATATATTAAAATTCTCAATGTACATGTGCACACGATGATCGTACTACGGAGATTTACGTGGTGTAACAATTTGACCTTTTTTCCTTTCAAATAACATTAAAGGTGTTTTAGAAGAGAATGAGTCTTTCTTCAAAGTTTATAATGTTCAATGAAGACTCATAGATACTAGAGCACCCTTCGATGTAAATATATTTCGTTTGTTTTTAGATGTAAAAGTTGCACATTGATGCTCTATAGGTATGTGTTTTTCTCATTTTGGTTACGAAAATTGTGAAAAACTCATTCATTAAATTTGTCCCTCAATCAAAACTATTTTGATAAAAAATTTGGTATATTGTACTATCAAGATTACGAATCTTTCTTAAGATACTTAGCGCGTGCTCTCTCTTAATTTATGTGACATGTTTTCTAAAAAAATCACCTTTTTATACTCTTAGAATTATTTATTATAAAAATTTTCTTTATCTCAATAAAATGCTTTATAACAATAAAACATACTTGAGGAGTGTGATCACACAAGTGGGATTTGGAGAGGTGGAATTTGTGGAGCTTTAACTCTATTTTTATGGGGTAGATAAGTTGTTTCTGAAAGAGCCTCATCTCAACAAAATTGTTTTTGAGAACAAGTTTGAAAAATAGAGTAAATAAGCTTGATGAAAAATATTGGAGAACGAAAAGTACCAACAATAAAATAGTAAAGATAGTCAAAGTAAAAGTTATAAAAGTAGTAATAAATTGTTGAAGAATAACGTAATGATAGAAAATAGTAATGCTATTGATAAAGGAGCAGATAGGCACACCGACCTAAAACTATGGGCTACCATTAGAAGAGATAAGTCGCTCGAATATCTAATAACTGTTTACCCTAATAATCGACCTTCATGCTCTCGTATATAAGGTCATGTCCTCGGTGAGCTGAAGATGAACCGTGTCCTGTCTAATCATCTTCTCCCAGTTCTTTCTAGATCTACCTCTACCTCTTATTTGACTGTCTTTGTAAACTTCTCACAGGAGTGAGAAGCATTTAATGATCTCTTTTCACATGTCCCAACCATGTAGCATCTTCGCTCATCTTGTCCACCACGAAGGTCACTCTCACTTTGCTCCGTATATCATAATTTCTAATCTTATTCTCGTAGTATGCTCACATATCTACCTAAGCATTCTTATTTTTGTTACCTTCATCTTTAAAATGTGAGTGTTCTTGACTGGCCAACATTCAACCCCATATAATATAGTTGGTCTAACCGTCACTCTATAAATTCTATATTAAAGCCCTGGGCCGCACATTCTTATCATAGGACATCGGATGCGAGTCTCCATTTCATCCACCCTAATCCAATATGATGTACAACATTTGCTGATCATCATATTTTCTTGGATTATAAACTCAAAATACCTTATGATTCCTCTTTTTGAGGATGACTTATGTATCGGTAATCCTCACTTCCCCATCCGCCTCCTATGGTGTGTCACTGAATTTTCATCTCATGTACTATGTTTTAGTCCTGCCCAACCTAAAGCCTTCAACTCTAGTGTTTGTCTCTAAATTTCTAGTCGATCGTTAACTGTGCCCAATGACATCGATCATCATTATCATCTTTATAAATAAAATGATTTATAGTCACATAAATGTCTAAAGTTTATTCTAGATCACAATTTTAAAAGTTTATTTTTTTCTTTCTTAAATTTTGTGTCTAGTCAAATAATGTCACTTAAGTTGGAATAGAAGGAGAAGTTTGTTAGAAGGCTAAATTATCTACACCTAGATTATGTCAAAAAATTTATATAACTTCAACTCTTATTGCAATTAGACTCTTATTTAATACTATAACTTTTTAAATTCGTATTATATGATTAGTGTTAATATATGCAAAGTCTAAAAATGAAAAGAAATATTTTTTGAGAAAATGATCAAATGCCCCCCAACCTATTAATCGATTTCCAACTATACCTATACTTCACGGGGATCCAATTACCCCCCTCCCGAACCTTTTATTTTCGATATTATGAAGCCCTTAAACGCTGACCTATCATCCTTAACCAGATATATACACATGTGTGTATACATGCGCGTATATATGCGTGGACCCCACTCCCTTCACTTTTATTTTTCCTCTTATTTCTGATCTAGTGGACCACGACCCCTTAAATTAACCAAACTTCTTAATCCCTAATTCAAACATAACCCAACTTCTTCTATTATCTCCTCTCTTACCTCATCTTCATTATTTTGAGATTGTGTATGTATTTTTTACAAGTGAAATTTCCTTGAAAGTCTATTTACTAGTTATTTGCCTATTTCTCTGAGTAAAGGTTATTTCTTTAACATTTAATTTGAGTTTATGTTTGATTAGGATTAGGTTTCTCTTGGGTTAGTGTTAATCCAAAAAATGAAGAACAAAAATGTGTTTCTTGAGATGGATGCGCTTCTTCCATACAACATTTATTCAAGTCTGCATTTTTCATTACTAGCCTAACAACGCAAAAAGCAAGAAGTTGGATAAAAAATTTTGAACTCATAGTCTGAATTTGGAGAAATTACAAACCCTAAAGTTTTAAGCTCTGAAGTGGAATTGATTAAAAACTTCAAAGAGGAAATGAAAAAGAGGAAGAAGATGGAAGATTATTTGGGAGAAAAATGGCTGAGAAATAGGTAGCTTCAATAAGAAATGGAAGTTACTTTTTGGGGGCCTTAGTATAGCTTATTTGGACTTACACATTGATTTTTATCAGTAGATGGAATGTTTGAGCTAAGTTCTTACGTTCCTAGAGAGGTGTTTTCACCTTTTATGATAGGTCAACGTTTAGAGCCCCATAATATTGAAAATAAAAGGTTCGAAAATAATGGGATCTGTGAATTATAGGTGTGTGAAAAATCGAAGTACGTAACTAGGTTGGGGGCATTGACTATTTTTTTCAAATATTTTTAACACATATAAAAATATTCTCGAAGTTTATAATATAAACATGTTATGTCATTTTTTTAGTGTTATAATAGCAAGTTATTCAAGTAGAATAAAAAGTTCCAAGTTAAAAATTTCAAAGATATAAAAAAATTCTCACTTTCTCACTTTCTCATAATATTCTTCTTTCTGCTTTATTATTTTATAATTAAAAATAATACATATAAAAAAGAATTAGAGGAGTACAAATATAGTGGCTAGTCAAAGTGGAATTAATGGAGGAGAAAGTAATATTGGAAAATTTGCTTATTGATATCTGATACTAATTAATCTTTATTACTCCCTTCATTTCAAAATAAATGATAATTTACGCCCAGGTACACCTCTTTAAGAAAATTACTCATTTCTAGAAAGTAAAATATTTTTTACTAACACCTTTATTAATACCTTGAAAAGATGTAACCATTTAGTATTTTTTTGGTTATATAAAACTATCTCCATTTAAATAAAGGTAAAATTGAAGAATATCATTATATCTTCTAAATTATGTGAAACATCATTTATTTGAAATAAACTTAAAAGGATAAACACCAGTACTTTGAAATGACGAAAGTACCGTACAAGTAATAATACTCATTTCAAGGCTCAATTTTTTCTCCTTTTCCTGTGGGTTTTCACTTCTTTCAACCTAACTCCTAACTCCTACTCTTTTCGTTTTAAAATGATGATATTTTTAGCTTGGGCATACCCCTTAAGAAAACTACTAATTTCTAGAAAGTAAAGATACACTTTTACTCAATTATCCTTAATAAATATCTTGAAAAGATGCAATTTTTAAAATTTCTTGATTATGTAAACTCTCCATTTAAATAAGGGTGAAATTGAACACCATTAATATGTTCTTGATTATGTAAAACACCACTTATTTTTTGAAATAAAATCAAAAGATTAGAAACATATTTTATTTTGAAATAGAGTAATTTATCCACCATCTCCCTCCCCTTTCATTTCTGCTCCGCCACTTCTATTTCTTCTTTCTTCTCAAATATCTCCCCTTTAATCTTTGCTATATGTACTCCTAGATGCTCTTGCACGTTCGTCGGTAACTAGTAATAAATCTTGGCAAAAGTTGGTAGTGAAAGATGCTGAATTTCACGAACTGACATTTTTCTTGCGTTTCTATTTATTTCATTAGATTTAGTGTAATTT
Organism: Datura stramonium; assembly: GCA_018107945.1. Classification (NCBI taxonomy): domain Eukaryota; kingdom Viridiplantae; phylum Streptophyta; class Magnoliopsida; order Solanales; family Solanaceae; genus Datura; species Datura stramonium. Next base: position 31,554 of record JACEIK010004212.1, on the reverse strand, counting down.
CCTCTCAATGTTTATTTAACAAACTAGAAAAAAATTTATAAAGAGTTAGAGCATGTTTCGTAGCTTGTTACCTATGGCTTATAAGTCAAAAGTTATAAGTTAGAATTTTTAACTTATGACTTTTAAGTTTTGACTTATTTTTGTTCATTTACCTTAAAAATAAATGTTTAAAAACACTTTTTTAATTTATTCAAACACTGTAAAACTTCTTAAAAGCTATTTTGATTTACTAACACTTAAAATAAGTTGATGACAGGAAATGAGAGATCTAAAGTTCACTGGTTATAAATGATAATTGTGATTATAGGGAATTTGTAAAATGGGTCATTTGGGCTAAGTTTTGGATAGATTAAAAATTGGTTGAAGTAATAAATAGGTTATTGTTCAACGCCGCCCAAGGTTGGGATGGGCTAAACAATGGATCATAACCACCCCGTCCAACTTGACCCCATCATTATTACAAGTGCAGTTTAAATAGATTATGAAAAAGTAAAAATTTATCATTACCTTAGGTCAAACACGCTTTTGGATCAATTACAAGAAGACACATGGCCGATGCATTAATTGCGAAGGGACGCATATCTCATCGGGTGTCAGAAGACGTTTTGCTTATTTTTCCTCCAAGAAGTTGAGAAACTCTTCCTTTTTTCGGGTTTCAAATCAATGATTAAGTAATTTAATGAAGTAAAAATATGTATTACTTAATTATGATTAAGTAAATTAACTTTATATTCAAACATATATATTCATTAACTTGGTATAAGTATTTAGTGCGAGTAGGATTTCTTATCAGCCAAGTTCCTCTTTACTTATTAACTACTCCATATTGTTGCATTATCTCGTATACATCTCATGGTTCATTAATTTATTGCTGTCAGCTTCAAATTTTGTGCAAAGACTTCTTGTTAATTTGGAACGTTATGATAAAATTTGGAAACCTATTAGTTAGTGGTAGACTTCATTGTTTATTTCTTTTTGAGTGAGGATGCTCGAGTCTAGGTGAAAAAAAAAAGAATTTGATAAAAATGGAAGTTAAAACACTTGTAAATCTAATATGATGATTCTTCCACTCAATATAAAGGGAGGTAATACTGTTTGGGGGTAAAAGCAGTTTTAGATAGGTGGACGAATAGCGCAGTGATATGTGGTGAAAATAATCTGTCAAAGTGGCCCTACAAGATAACATTAAATTACTTCTTCGGTATAATACTGGTAATGGCAAGCTAGTTCGAAAAGTGATAGTTTACAAGAGTCCACAAAACAACACAGAGAATCAGGTTTCTCACCCAGTTTTATAGTTAAGGACAGAAAGTAAAGAATACAGGATGTTTATATGGAAAACTCTTAGCTCAAGAAAGAAATGAACCACGGCCTAGCCTAGTACGATTTCCCAGCTTCACTAACAACCGAGCAATGTTTAGATTACAGCCTTGTAACCTAGAAATTAAACTCTTAATCCCTTCCTCTTACATCACTCTATGCAAGCCACTTTGCTCCTAAAGACACATGAATAACTCTAGCCCAATCACAAAAGATTCGATACAAAAACAAAAAGCTCCTACAAAAGCTTCAAAGAAGAGAGAGCAGACTTATAATGTTAAGAGCAAAAAAACAAAGACTCAACAACCTGGGAGCATAATACATAACTCGTTTGAAAGTAAGGAACAGGTTCTTAGGTGTTGCATTTATCTTAATGAGTGCTGCAGTGGCTTTGCAAATGTAGAACAAGACCAATACTTTTATTTTGCAAAACTTGATTTTTCTTCTTGTCTTGTTCAGTATGTATGAAAGGATAAGCGAGATATAGAATCTTTATACATTGGTCAAGAAGGCCAATACGCTATGGCTCTACTGCAGTGGCATTGGCATACGGCAACGACAGCTGTAAAGCCCTTTAGCCGTAAAGGTTGACTCCGAGAATAGGAAACAATAATGTATCTGGCTCCTGCTGGAGTCTGTAAATTATCAAAACAAAGGCATAGTGCTATGGCGTCTATAATTATCAATTTTCCCTTTTTGATGATGACAAACACATCATGAAGTTCCTCCTGTGACAGATCACATCTGTTTGCCCTTGAATGAAAGATATCTTTGAGTGAAATCTTTTGAATTCTTTCCTATTTATTCCACCTTATGCATAATCATAGATGTTTCCTAACACCTGACTTCAAACTTCACAACCAGCTTTCTTATTTTGGCATCTGGTAAAAAGATTAAGCAATAGATAAGGAAAAAGAGACATAAATAAATTTGAATTCACGATGCTGGGGCAACATGAGAAGAATTCTTTTTTAAGTAAGAACAAGAACATAAGTTTGCATATAATAAAAAATGAAGTGAGTTTACAACGTACAACACCATAGTAAACCATACATAAGAGTAGTAAAAATGAATATTAATAGTACACACTATTTTGGAAAAGAAATAGAGGAGTCAACAAAAAATCAAAAATTGTTGGGAGGATCAAGAGACAGAAAGGGGTAGGGAAAAAGGAAAAGAGAAGGAAAGAAGCGGATTAGAGCTTGCATAACAACATCAATTCTTTCGTTTGCATCGCAGAAGATCCTGTAACATTGTTGCATCAGATTATAAATTTTCTTAGTGTCGCAGTGCCTTGTAAGTATAACCATACCCCAAACCATGACGTCCATCCCTTATAAAGATAAAACTTTAAGTGTGATTTCAATCACTGTGGAGGAACGGTGATCCCGAATTAAATGTTGCCAACCCATGTCCAAATGTTTTGGTCTCTCAGCAGTAACCCTAATCATCTCTATCGGGTCCTTTTGCAGTTGCCACAATTTCTATCTCCATTGGCCTTTTAGATTCACATCTTTCTCTCTGAGATTCTTTTTATACAATAGGAATCTTATCTACAATCTAGGAGAGGGTGGTTTGGGAGAAGAGAGAGAGGAAGATTCAGGTGAATACCAAGACATGATAAAATGCTAGTGAGTAAGATGGATACTTTTGAGAAATAAGGGTTCTTGGAAGAATTGAAAGGAAGATGAAATGGTGAGGATTTAAAGGTATGTGGTGGGGTACGTGTGTTTAGATAGGCAGGAAAAATTTAATAACATGGCACTCTTAGTAGTTTTTAAAACTCAAGAGCACCGATTGAAAATACTAACCTATGAGAGGGCATCAGGTCCCTCTGTAGAAAGAGATTAAGTTTGACGTCATTCATGAGAATATCAACCAGGTTCTCATCCTTACTCAGCAGAGTGAAGACATCATGCGTGCATACCTTGCTTGATTATAGAACTAAGTTGGAGCAATGTCAAATGACCTTTTCAACATATACTTGTCATTTAATCATACCTAAAGTTGAGAGGAGATTTTGGTGAGAGATTATTTATGCATCTAATCAACCTAGCTTCAACTGATTTTGTTTAAAGTGTTCCCTTCTCAATGCTTTTGTTTAATATGTTAGTTACATGTGTTACACCCCGTAAGATTTCTGGAATCTAGATGGCCTATTTGCGTGTTAGTTAAGAGTATTTGAAAGCCATACATGCTATAAAAAGGCCCGGGAAAGATCGGACAAGCGCCAAGTCGGCGCGTCACCAAGGCAAATACGACTTATATATCGCATTCCCGAATCTGAAACTTATAAGTTAAGTATATAAAGCCCCACTTCGGTTTTTAAGTTCATTATTTCATTTGATATTTCCAGAAAAAGCAGAGAACAGGGAGAGACGAAGAGGGTGAATGTATTATCGTTCGATTACGCTGCCAAACGCCGTCAAATTAACCTCGAATCTGGTATTTAGCGGCGAGGCATTCTCGGATTTTGTTTCGCGAAATACGGGCGACGAATCGTCAGGATTACCGAGACTAAGGTAAGTAGAATTGCTCCAAACTAGTGTCTATATGCTCTAGCCGTAAAGTGAATACTTCAACCTTCTGGACCTTCTGAAAAAATTGCAAGTTTTCGACCGTCTTTCGATAAGCCTAAATTTAGACTATAATTATATCAAAAGTGACGTCATCCTTGAGAATAGTGTTGTATTTAGTACTAATTAGCGTGTATATGAATGCGGTTAGGAGAAATAGCTGGAGTGCTGATCGAGCCTCGTCCGACAGTCGGATAACTCGAGGTTAAGGTATGTAAACGGTTTCCTTGGCAAGTTAGAGGTTTTAGTCGTATAAATCATAGTAAACTCAGTAGTGAATTCTCGGAGTTGAATGTTGAGTATTGAGTAAGTTTAGTAAATCTGGTTTGCGTTGCCATATCGTACTCAGTCGAAATTAGTAAAGCATACATGAGGGCGAGTTAGCATTCAGATTCGAGTATAACTCTTTGTATGATTAGCAAGCATGTTGTAGAATAAAAAATCTGAGATTTTCAGAATAAAATTAGTAAGTAAATCGAGATAGACGGAGTCGGTATTATGGCTACAGACTAGCCATTCAGACAGTTTTATGGCTGAGGAGCTAGCCGTCCAGATAGATGATATCTTGGCTACAGATTAGCCATACAGACGGACGGTATCCTTTGGCTACAAATTAGCCAAACGGTTGAGTAAAGATTACGAAGTCGGTATAATCGGTAAAGAATCAGTATAATACAGAAAGAGATCAGGAATAAGAAATGATTTCAGATAGTCTTTTCAGTTAAACATGCTTGCTATTTATATGTGCTATTTGTTTGTTGAGACTTGATGTGGTGTGAGGCATCTGCGCCGCCTGGGTTATTGTCGTGTAAGCCCGAGCGGAGGTGGGTTTACGTCACTCCAAGGGTGGCATCTTAGTCCCGGCTTGGACGAAGATGGGATGAAGTGTTCCCCATATGTTCGATCCAGCATATAGTACCGACATACATTGAGTTTGTGTCCGAGTGCTGTCATTCTGAGATATTCCCTTTGAGTTTGTGTCCGGGAGGCAGTCGGTCTACACATTGCAGATAGCCTGTTGAGTTTGTGTCGAAAGCAGACCCTATACATTACAGATACAGTACGAGTCCTCGGTTCCGGAACACAGTTACTTATATCGGAGAGCTATGACCCGAGCCGGAGACCAATGGGGCCCGGTAGAGGTGCTCTAGTGAGCAGATGAGTGGAGTGACTTATTTTTGGCTTGTTTTTGACCAGGTAGAGGTATATAGATTGTTTGCTTGCTTGGCGCCATCCGGCTTATGGGGGTTCGTATTGGCTCTTGCTTGCTACTTGTATATCTATTTATGTGCTATATACTAGCTACTAGACAGCAGGCCGTCGCGTTTACAGGTACGCCTGTTGCCTTGCTCGGTCTGAAAGCTTTTGATTCGGTTCATATCGGCTTCTTGATTGATTATCTCTGCTATACAGGTACTAGTTTATACTATCTATATTGATTGTATTGATTGTATTATTTCAGTTGCTTTGCATGCTCGGTACCAGCGGTACTGAAGCACGTGGGGAACTGCATTACTTGCCTGCAGGTACTCGCAAACGAGAAGGCGATCCCTCGTGATTCCAGCCAGCTATAGAGTCGTCGGCTCCTGTCATCAGTCGATTTCCCGCAGTGTAGCTCTTTTCCTTTTTGTTGTATGCACGAGTATGGGTAGGTCGGAGCCCTGTCCCGATCATTTCTATCAGTACTCATAGAGGCTTGCAGATTGTATATATTATCTCCCTGTGGTCAGTTTGAGCCGGTCGTGTGAGGCTATGTAGTTTTGTTCTGTTGTTTAGTATTTACATTTTCATGTTGGCCGTGTGGGGCCATAGTTTTGATAGTAGTGGTAGGCACTTGCCGGTCACGTAGCTTTCCAGTTTTTCCTATGTTAAGTTTCAGATGACTAGACAGCATGGTGGCCTTGTCGGCCCACATAGGTTCCTTGATATTAGAGAATATTTCTGGTTAGCTATTGATGCTTTCGCAGGTAGCTATAGGCCCGATTAAAGCAGGATGCTTTGTTTTGGCTCGTTATATAGCCCTTTGTTTCCCGAAACACGAGATAGAGCTAGCCGGGCACCGAGATGTGTCTAGGCCCACCCAGGTTGGCAGTCCAGGTCCTACTAGGGCACAGTGCCAGTCATACCCCCCAGGGCGTGACAAACTTGGTATCGGAAGTAGGTCGTCCCAGGAGTTCGCAAGCCGTGCTAAGTAGAATCTAATCTATGGATGTGTTGTGCACCATATACTAAGGCAGGAGGCTGCAAGACATGATAGGATAGTTACTCTTCTTTCTCAATCAGTCGTGCTATAGAACGATACGGTATAGGGTTGAGTCCCCAAAAACTTACCATATTCTTTGATTTCAGAGATACAAGCGAGATCAGCGGTACCCTATCACGAGGCAGAAGATCTGATATAGCAACAGAAAGAGGGCATCAGCAGTTACAAGATAATTACAGCAGCAGGAGGAGTGCCAGAGACCTCCCGGCCTGATACCTTATCGGTACTGTCCCGTATACGTTGATAACGTCGAATAGGCGATCCAGTATGATGTATATACGAGTTGACTTATTTATTAGATATAAAAAGATCTGATTAAGATAATAGATAATATCAGATTATCAGATAATTAAGAGGAAGAGAGGGAATGCAGGATTCCCATATCCATCTTCGAGATATTGAGTAGTTATATGTTTCTATTTTGTTTCAATAAGAAAAAGGGGCATAAGAATTAGAGCCCAAGAATTGCCCAAGTAAGTAAGTGAAGAGAGATTGGTTGATCCCAAAAGGTAGAAAGTGCAAGAGTTCCTACGATTACGTAAAGTTATGTAGACCCTCACGGTAATAAGTAGAAGAGCAAGTAAGGCGCTAGCTTACTCGAAGCGAGATGTAAAAAGACTGCGTCGGTGATGAACGCCCAATAATAGCCAAGTTCCGAGTTAGAAAAGGCCAGAAGTACGCCATGAACGCTAGCAAATAGCAAGATATACCTGCAAGATTATAGATATGATTCAGTTGTGATATTGAGAGGTAGAGAGGTCACAGTGAATCGGATAGGTCTGACTGCAAGTCGAAGAAGTATGAGCGAGACTTGACCACGATAGCACGATTAACAATGAGCCCAGGTACCTTGAACCCTAGAGTTCAGCTTAAGTAAGATAAGGAAAGAAGCAGGAGTACCAGATTTTGTGGGAAACTAGAATCACCCCGGATTGATAGAATATCATGTATTAAGGACTAAGCCTCGGATTAGCAGTTAAGAGACGGTAAGATTGCGATTCAGAATGCTGCGGTATGTCCGCCTACGGAGAGATTAGAAAGTACCGATACAGCGACTCTAATCTAGTGTGGCCTAGAGATAAGACCCAGCAGACAGTCATGGGCTCTCAATATAATGCCAAGTAAGGCCACAAGATTCGAATGTTGACCCATTTCAAAGAGTGGCGGAATTTCAAATAACGAGACAATAACTAAAGTGTATATGTTTGTTACTTCAGAATGGGATGGAAGTCCAATGAAATGATAAGAAGGGCAGGAGATATTATTAGACGGTAGAGCGATATCATGTCCGAGTATGGAACTTCGGCCAAAGCATGTCGAGAGATTACGTATCACTATAGAATTTAGTATGTATTGTACGTAGTTATTGATATATATATATACGAACAATAGATATGCTGTGAGCAGTTGCCAATAGGGGTTACAATCCCTCAGACTCTGATTAGTGCCGGGAAGTGTATACATAACGTACAGTAGGACCACTCGCAAAAAAGGGGCAGGTTAAGTGTGACTTACGTATGAAGCCATAGAAACTGTCTCAGCTCTCAGTTATTAAGTTAACAGACTTATATGTTGTTGCCGGATCTAGGCTTTAGAAGCTTACAAGAGTTAGTAGCCTGAATCGAGGTGGTTAGATGATAAGGGCACCCAGTTAGATGATCTAGCGACCAGGGCGCTGCCTGTATTAGCGGGAGGCGCCCTAGAGATCGGTAACATTGTGCGAGGGTGCTAGGAACCGAACTAAAGACTGAATAGGCATACGCTGGAGTTGTGTACCGAAATTATTTTTCCGGTATAATAAGTGGCCGTACATCATTTTTTCCAGCCGTCCGAATCAGATAAACCCGTGGGCACCCCAAGAAGGGTCCACATCAGTAGTCAGTGACAGACTAGTACTTATCTAGGCTGGTTCTCGTAAGATATTGAGATACGAGCCCTACTTGAGAAGACCAATCTTCTGAGAATGTCTCATAAGAGCGAGAATTTCCCCGAACAGCAGAGTATATAATCTAAGGGATACGCACAAGGCGTAAGAAATTGGTAGTACTCTGCTAGCACAGTAGTTTACTAAGACCAAGAGGTCAGTAGACTCCGTGAAGATTCAGATATTGATCGCTTGGGAGTAAGTACGATTAAGCCCAACTCTATAGTTGTTCAAGTAGAAGAACAAATTAGTTAGATGCCCATAACTCGCAGGTGGGCATGAGCTACGGTCTTTCAAGTAGGACAGTTAGAGCACTGATAGACTACTTCAGTATTCGGGTCATTCAATAGCCTCAGTTATTCAGGTTATTCGGCCAAATTATTAAAGATCATGATCATCATCAAGATCCTCGATCAAATACGAGCACAAGGTGTGCGAGCGGAGTCGTTCGAGTTATCCCAACATTAAATAGCCTTAGCATGCGGTCCGAGAGAAGGCCAGATAAGCTCTAGCTATACCGGTAAATTACCTGTCGGTTTCTCCGGCATGGTAAGCCAGTATGACCGTCAATTATGTGCCAAGTTCCTTAAATATGAATATGTTGTATCAATCAAGAAGAGACAATGAAGTAGCAAACACCCTTAGCTATAAATCTATTAGGAGTTTGGGCGTACTTGTAGCCAACTGCGGGAATTATTCAAAGAAATACACCAATTGGTTAATTTAGCCATTCGTATAACAGAAATAAAGGACAACAGAGCAGTAATTCAAGTACCGCCGTGCCATTATTAGTTGTGGAGGTAAAGAACGGCAATATGAAGATCGACCTGGTCGAGGTTAAAGATTATATTCCGCGAAGCGCAGTTTCCAGGTAACGAAGGATGAGTGCTGCGTTGTAAAGACCATCTATGTGTTCCAGATGTTTCAGGGCTTCGCCAGCAGATTATGAACGAGGTACATTGCGCCCGCTATTCTCTCCACCAGCAACGAAAATGTACCATGATATTAAGGAGAACTACGGCGGGTATGAAAAGAGAAACTGGGTGGATTCTTGATGTCCCTAGCACTTAGCAGTGAAAGCAGAACATCAGAAACCAGGCGGGGTTAACTCAGGACATAGCTGTGACTCTTTGGAAATGGGAAGAAGTGAATATGGTTTTGTGGCAGGATTGCCCTGTACCAGACATAGACATGATTCTATGGGTGATAGTCGGCAGTTGACAAAATCAGCTCATTTTCTGCCGGTGAGAACTACCTTCTTGGCGAATTATGCGAGTTGTACATCAGAGAAATAGTCCAGACTGCACAGAGTGCCAGTATCAATTATTTCAGACGAGGAGCACAATTTACGGCTAGATTTTGGCCGGTCATTTCGAGAGAGTGCAGGTACGCAGTTAATTTGAGCACGGCGTTCCACCCTCGAACCAGATGGATAAGCTGAGCGCACTATTCCAGGCAGCTCGAGGACATGTTGCGAGCGTGTGTGCTGGAATTTTAGTGGTAGCTAGGATGAGCATTTACCCTTAATCGAGTTTGCTTATAATAATAGCTATCACTCGGCTATCCAGGAGGCGCCTTTCGAGGCATTATACGGGCAGTACAGTCGCCGGTTGGCTGGTTTGAAGTAGGAGAATCAGCGTTGATTGGGCCATACATTGTTCAGCGGTCGGAGGAAAAGGTAAAGCTTATCGAACGCCTACCGGCTGAGCAGCGAAAGCCATATGCGGATGTGCGGCGCGAAGCACGGAATTCGATGTGAATGACTGGGTATTTTTGAAAGTGTCTCCGATGAAAGGGTGATGAGATTTGGCAAGAAAGGTAAGCTCAGCAAGGGTCGTCGGGCCGTATCGAGATTCGTCAGAAAGGTAGGCCGAGTCGCATAGGGTGAACTTGCCTCCCGAGTTAGGAATCCGTTCATCCGGTCTTTCATGTATCCATGCGAGGAAATGCATAGGAGACCCGTCAGGCGATCCTAGTCCAGGATATCCAGGTTACAAAAGAGCTGGCCTACGAAGAGGTTCCGGTAGCTATCCTAGGCAGAGCCAGTCGCGAATTGAGAACTAAAGATATTGCGTGTCAAAGTGTTTTGTGGCGTAATAGGAACCGAGAGGAGATGGCGATGGGAGGCGGAGGAAGATGAAATCTAGATATCCTCCTTGTTCCAGGCCTGGAAACGGGCGACGGGTTTTGGGATAGTCCATATTACGAGGGATACTCTGCGAAATTTTCCTGGAACAAGTTGAGTTAGTCGAAGTCCTCTAGATACTTGTATTTTCATTCGAGCGAATGTTCTTAAGGGGAGAATGTTACACCCCGTAAGATTCAGCACCTAGATGACCTATTCGCGTGTTGGTTAAGAGTATTTGAAAGCCATACATGCTAGAAAAGGCTAGGAAAAGATTGGACAAGCGCCAAGTCGGCGCGTCGCAAGGCAAAATGCGACTTATAAGTAGCATTCCTGAATCGACTTATAAGTCCCAAGTACATAAGCCCCTTCCGGAAGTTTTTAAGTTCATTATTTCATTTGATATTTCAGGAAAATGCGAGAGAACGGGAGAGACGAAGAGGGTGAATATGTGCTCGTTCGATTACGACGCAACGTAGTCCAAATCCAAATTAACCTCGAATGCAAGAGGTATTTAGCAGCAGCGAGCATTCCTACAGATTTTTGTTTCGCGAAATATGGCCGACGAATCGTCGAGCTACCGGACTAAGGTAAGTAAAATTGCTCCAAACTAGTGTCTATGTGCTCCTAGCCGTAAAGTGAATACTTACGCCTTGGACCTTCTGAAAAAATTGCAAGTTTTCGACCGTCTTTCGATAAGCTAAGGTTTAGACTATAATTATATCGAAAGTGACGTCATCCTTCAGAATAGTGTTGTATTTAGTACTAATTGACGTGTATATGAATGCGGTTAGGAGAAATAGCAGATGCCCGGCCGAGCCTCGTCCGACGGAGTCGGATAACTCCGAGGTTAAGGTATGTAAAGCAGTTTCCTTGGCAAGTTAGAGGTTTTAGTCGTATAAATCATAGTAAACTCCGTAATTGAATTCTCGGAGTTGAATGTTGAGTATTGAGTAAGTTTAGTAAATCTGGTTCATTGCCATATCGTACTCGATCCGAGAAATTAGTAAACATACGCCAAAAAGGGCAGTTAGCATTCAGGTCAGTATAGCCTATTGTATGATTAGCAAGCATGTTGTAGAATAAAAAAGATACAGATTTTTTAGGGTAAAATTAGTAAGTAAATCGAGATAGACAGTCGGTATTATGGCTACGAGACTAGCCGTCCCGGATAGATATTATCTTGGCTACGAATTAGCCATACGGACAGACGGTATCCACAGCTACAGATTAGCCAAACAGTTGAGTAAAGATTACAGAATCATTATGTCAATAAGGAATCAGTATAATACAGAAAGAGATCAGAATAAGAAATCAGATTTCAGATAGTCTTTTTCAGTTAAACATACTTGCTATTTATGTGCTATTTGTTTGTTGAGACTGAAATGGCGTGAGGGTCTTATTGAGCGTCCTCACCGCCCTTGGGTTGAGCATCGTGTCGCCCACTGAGCGGGTAGGTTTACATCACTCAAGGGGTGGCATGCCGTCCCCAGCTTGGACGAAGATGGGATGAAGCTTTCCCCATATCATTCTGATCAGCACTACCAGTACCGACAACCTGTTGAGTTTGTGTCCAGTGCTTGTCCCGGTCTGAGATATTCCCTATTGAGTTTGTGTCCGGGGAATGATGCACGAGTCTGCATTGCAGAGATAGCCTGTTTGAGTTTGTGTCCAGGAAACGAACCCCATCTGTTACAGATACATTACAGGAGTCCTCCGGACTCAGACACGGTTACTTATATCGGAAGGGCGAGCCGGAGACCCGGGGAGCATATGGAGCTCCTAGTGAGCGGATAGGTGGGTAACTTATTTTTGGCTTGTTTGGCCGGGTAGGGGTATATAGATTATTTGCTTGCTTGGCGCCATCCGGCTTATGGGGTTGGTATTGGCTCTTGCTTGCTCTTGTATATCTATTTATGTGCTATATACTAGCTACTAGATAGCAGGCCGTCGCGTTTACAGGCGCCTACGCGCTTATCGATGCAGCTTGATTCGGTTCATATCGGCTTCTTCGAGATTGGTTATCTCCTGCTATACAGAATTGCTAGTTATGCTATCTATATTCAGTTGTATTATTTCAGTTGCTTTGCATGCTCAGTACCAGTGGTACTTACGCCCATTGGGGTATTTGCATTACTTGCTGCGGTACTCATAAACGAGAGGCGATCCCTCGTGATTCCGGCCAGCTATAGAATTAGTCGACTCCTGTCATCCGAGTCTGATTTCCAGAGGTGTAGCTCTTTTCCTTTTGTTGTACAGTATGGGTAGGTCAGGGCCCTGTCCCGATCATTTCCTATCTCTTATTCATAGAGGCTTGCGATTGTATATATTTATCTCCTGCCAGTCGATTGAGCGGTCGTGTGAGGTACATGTAGTTTGTTACGGAAACATTTTATTTACCTGTTTATGTTGGCCGTGTGGGGCCATTGTTTGATAGTAGTGGTGACCTTGCCGGTCACGGCCCAGCTTTCCAGTTTTCCCTATGTTAAGTTTGAGATGACTGAAACTGACATGGTGGCAAATAGCGCATAGGTTCCTTGATATTAGAATGTTTCTGGTTAGGCCCATTGATGCTTTCTGAGTGGCTATAGGAAATTTGATTGGCCGGAGGCTGTGTTTACAGCCATTATATAGCCCTTTGTTTTCAGAAATCTGAGATAGAGCTAGCCGGGCACCAGGTGTGTCTAGGCCCACCGGTTGCCCAGTCCCGAGTCTACTAGGGCACCGAGGTGCAGTCCTTCCCGGGGCGGGGTGTGACAACATGGTCCTCCGTTCTGCAAATTTCATATAGATCAACCCCTTCTCAACATTATTCCTTACAACTAGCCTTGTTTTGTTTCTAGTGGTATTTCCCAACATCTAATTTATTTCTAAGCACCCACTTGTTCCCTATGATGGTTCTATCAACGAGGCTTAGTACCAAATGCCACACTTGATTTCTTTCAAAATGGTGAAGCTTTTCTTGCAGTGATCCAGTCGGCATCCTTTAAGGTCTCTTTGATATTCCGAGGTTCGATCTGAGACAAAAAGGTTATGCAGTCAAAATTATTTCTTGACCTAGATCTAATTTGAATACCTAAGTCCAAGGGAGTGATCACATTATCTAATGGATGAGACCCTTGTGTTTCCAATTTGAGACCTTTATTCTTTGATTGATCTTAACTTTGTTGATTATACGGACCAAGTCTTCTGATGATATCCTTCGTTAGTGGTACTTTCATGGTTCTTGAGTATCGGCCGCAACATCATCTACTTGTTATTCGGTTTCGGGGAGGGCGTGTAATACCTGATTCATGCGTATTCATTTGAGATTCAAAGTCATTATCTAGCTTGATTTAACTTGTAAGATTCATTTTCCCTCTTGAGACTTCACCTATTTCACGTATTACACGTTCTCAATGGCATGAGCAAGAGATTTGCCAATTTTTTTACACCAAGAATGTATCCCTTCTTTCCATTCTCAAAGGACATTCTTTCTATTCTCCAAAGGACATACTCCCTCTTTGAAGAGCTTTGAGTGAGAAATCTTCCATTCCAGTTATATGCTACGAGAAACCACTATCCATGTATCATTTTTACTTCCTCCTCTCACCTCACCCCTTCAAGTATACTCATTGACTAGCTTTAGAAACCCAAATTAGCAGGGTCCTTCAAATGATAGAAAGAGTGAATAAGACTTCTCCTGGTCCATGCTGGTAGATCAGATTTTCTTCCTTGGGAGCTTAGGTCCTTGCTGCTGAGCTCACTTCAACAAACTTTAATTTGTTTTTAACAGCGTGGATTCTAGCTTGGTAAACATTCTTATAGTGGCCATTTTGACTATAACAAGGACAACAACTAGTTATCAGAACTTGACACATATTTGTTGTGAGGGTTATACAAAGCCTTTGTTCTTTGAAATTCAATGCCTTCTCTAGAGCTAACATTTTCTTATTGATAGGTTAACACTTTCGAGGATCGAGGTCCACGAGGATGACTTTCCAAGATTAGTCTTGACTTTGTTCAGGTCCTTCTCAAGTTCCCCATTTCTTTCGAGTTGAGCAGTAAGATTCAACTTGATTCTTTTAAGTTTATTTTTCAGTTCCAGCTAGATCTTACTGCCTACCTTCTTTTCTTTTTCTGTTTTGACTATCCATGCACCTTTTAAGCTAATCATTAAGCATAGAATTTTGTCGACATGACTCCTTAAGTTCTTTATTTAACTTAGTGATCCTATCATCCATAAAGTTTTTTCCTTCTTTAGATTCATCAAGTTCAACAATTAACATGTCTTTCTTCTTTACGAGACCATGATATATATCAATTAATATATTTTCAAGAGCTCTCGGCTCCTTCGAGAATAAGTTTTGAGATTTTACGTATATCAAAGAAAATTTACCTCCTCATCATTTGATTTGGCCATAAGTGAAAATATGGACTCGTGACTGGAGGTTTCATCATCTAGGAAAATATGGATGTATCTCTTGATCATCTGCATCCTCAAATTCGTTGGATATTTCTCCCCAGGCGGTCGAGCTTGCTTCATGACTATATCAGCAGCATCTCTTCTTTTGAACTTCACTGGAACCTGATTCCTCTTTGATCCCTTATCAATGTTATTTCAGTAATGGTCCTTATTTTTAAGAGGACACTCTTTAATGAAGTATCCCAACTTCTCGCACTTGTGAAAACAATCATTTCCCTTTGGATATCTAATTGTACTCCCCTTTTTTGAGAAAACTGTTATTCTTTCTCACTTGTTTTTGGAAACTGCGGGTGAGATAGGCCATGTCAAATTCGCCTTCACTAGACTCACTCTTGTCCGCCTTAAGTACGAGACTCTTGTCCTTTTTGGGCTCTCTTCTTTCAATATCTTTCTACTTCTTTTAGTTCGTAGGTCTTCATATTTTCAATTTGCTTCAATCCCATGAGCTTTTTCGGATCTTTGGCTTCTAAGATAGCATTAGCTTTTCTTTCATATGAACTAGGTAACACACTGATAATCTTCCTAACTAGCTTATTTATCTTGATAACTTCACCTAAATAGTGAAGCTCGTTGATTATGGAGGTGAGCTAGTAGTTGCATATCTATATTTGACTATTTTACTTGGCTTGTTCCTTCATGAAGCGGTTTGCAATACTCATATGTCCCTTGTTGTTTCACGGTCTGAGATACGATTGTTCTTATCCGGTCCTATTCCTAAATAATAAAACTTCTCTGCTTTGAAGTTCTTTTCCACAACTCTCATGTTTGTGTCATTATATTTCAGTTTTGTATTGGGAACCATTCTAGAGTTATCTCCTTGATTGTTTTCATAGGAACAAAGAGTCCTTCACAAATAATATACTATAACTCAAAATCTTCACCCATAATGAAGTCGTGCATCCTAGTCTTCCATCCTCATAATGTTTACCGTTGAATCTGGGTGAAGTGTATGGTAGATTTTCCTTCTTCCAAGTTTGGTGGAAGCATCCATTAAGTAGATCGTTTCTCGGTGTTAACCTTTTAGAAAGTCCTTGCTCTGCTACCAATTGATAGTTGCAGAGTCAGCAAAGAGCAGTATAGAGCACTAGGTTTCTCACCTAGTTTCATAGTTAAGAACAAAAAGTAAAGAACACAGGATGTTTACGTGGAAACTTCTTTGCTCAAGAGAGAAAAAGAATCACGACCTATCCTAGTAGGATTTTTCAATACTAACAACCGAGCAACATTCAGAATACAACCTATTGCAACCTAGAAACTAAACTCTTAATCCCTTTCCTTTACAATAACTCTATTGTAAGCCCTTTATAATAACTCTATTACAAAGACATACATGCTTAACTCTAGCCCAACCACAAAAGATTCTACACAAAAACAGAAAACACCTATAAAAGCTTCTCAAAAGAGAAGTAGATTTACATTGTTAAGAAAAATATAAAAGACTCAACAACCTAAAATATAAAAGACATAATTCATTTCTAAGAAACAAGTTCTTCAAGTTGTTGCAGTTTTGTCTTGTGGAATAGTGCAGCGGATTTGCAGTGTAGGGAACAAGACCAATATTTTTATTTTTGCAAAACTTGATTTTGTATCTTGTCTTGTTCAATATGTATGAAAGGATGAGTCAAAGATGGAATCTTTGTCCGTTGGTCAAGAGCTAGAACCGCGGTAGTACTGCTACTGCACTGTGGCTCTACTGCAGTGGCAGTGAAGCTTATAATTGACTCTAAGAATAAGGAACAACAGCGTATCTTGTTCCTCAAAAAATTTGTCAAATCATCAAAACATAGGCATAGTGCTACAACATCTATGCTTCATCAGGAAGGATCCGAAGTTGATGTTACTGTGATTGGTATTAAGCCGATAGGACCATCTAGATCTGAAGACATGAGACCGGACACTGAATCAGAGGCAAACAAAGATCCGTCTATCATGAAGAAGGTCGAGATTCTCATTGGCCATTGCACAACTAAAAATGTCGTGATTGAGTAGAGATCGGGGTGAGATTCATGAAGGGTGTTTCCTAGAATTTTACTATAAATAGACATCTAGCCATTTATAATAAAAATAGGCAATTTATGATCAAGATCTAATATCTATTATTACTCACACTTAACTACAAAAAGCTCTATGTTTTCAAATTCTTTATCCGGCATTTCTTTTGGAAGTGACGCCACAAAGCTTCCTAGCGAGATCTTACATATTGCTTTACTTGTAATTGTTCTTCTATTCGTTTTGATCCAAATGCTTCTATTTATTATACTAGTTTTAGTGTACGCACCTCGTGCATGTTCCTCATGTTAATAAAAATAAATTCTTATATTATAAATTTATATTACTACGCTATTAACATATGAACCTTTAATATAAATATTAGCATTGTTGGAATCAATTCTACCTTTTATCATTTTGTATAATGCAAAGAACGGATACATTACAAAGGTAATGAACATACCAAAAATAAAAATCTGTAACATGCATTTGTGAAATTGTTATTTTTAATATTTACTAAATATTTATAAAGCTTCATTAATTCTCTTATTTAAAACATCTTTTAAAAATATTTTTATAACTTTCTATATAAAGTTGTATACTTGGGCGACATAATGCACACCAAAAAGGAAAAAGAAAAATATCTTTTCTTCTTTTCAAGTTATTTTTTCTGGGTAATTATTTTTGGGCAATATTAGGACTTTCGGCCATGAGTGCACGTGCTTGGAAGTAACTGTGGAATCTTCAGGGCGACCGACTATACTTGATTTCTATCCCTGTTGAGCCGAAATTTCTTTCAAAAGGTAACACGACCACCGATGTTTATATAAAGTTATTTACCGTTGTATTAATTCCTAGTCTATATCATTATTGTAGTACTTTTCCTACAATTTGAAAGCGATTTTTCGAATACAATATTGATAAATGACTAGTTCCTTGAACAAAACTTTTTCTGATCTGTCAAAGCTTGAGCCTTTGGATGAAAGTAATTTTAAACGTTGGTCACAGAAACTTCTGATTTTTTTAACAATTAGAAGTTGATTATATTTTGTTGCGCCTCTGCTGATGGTTCTAACACTACTATTGGTTCTAGCACCATTGTGATTGTTGATGATGTTAGTAAAAAAAAGTTCGAAAAGGATAACAAAACTTTTAGAGGACATTTGCTAAATCATATGACTAATTCTTTGTTTGATTTATTTGTAACTTATAAATCTACGAATAAAATATGGACAATTTGAAAAGAAGCATATGGTATGGACAGTGGATTAAGTTCCAGATGGTTGACAATAAGTCAATCATGGAACAAGTTCACGAATATGAGAATTTGGCTACTGATATTCTCAACGAGGAAATGAAGACGTGTGAATTTTTAGGCCAATGTTCTAGTTGAAAATTTTCTACCATCTTGGAATGATTATAAAAACTAATTGAAGCATAAGAAAAGAATTTGACTCTCTAGAAACTAATTAATCACACGAGGATTAAAGAGGCAAGCCCGTCTCAAAGATAGATGAAAGTTCATTCTCTTAATTTTCTAAAGCTAACCTTGTAGAATCTTTCGGTATTTTTGTGACAGATAAGTTCAAGAAAAATAGAAGAAATCTCAAAAAGAGACATGTGAAGAAGAAAAATCACTTCAACAAGCTAGAGTCAAAATCAAAAAATTAAGGGGCCTTATTTTTGTGCAGTAGGAAACTTGGTCACGAGAATTTGCCCAATGCTATTATAGACAAGGTCAAAACTCAAGCGAGAAAAAGGTGATACCCAAGCTCATCTTACTTAGGGTAATGAAGTGATTGTTGTTGTCGTAGTAGAGGCGAACCTGGTGGCTAATAAGACTGACTGGGCATTGAACCTGAGGGACTTCAAGACATTTCTTCCCCAACAGGGATTGTTCCATGACTTTGACGAGTCTACTAGCAGTGTGTCTACATGGTAAATCCACTACTGCTGGAGTTATTGTCGCGCCCCATTTTCCTCGCAGAAAGTGGGACTCAACATGTGACGTCTCTTAAAGGGTGAAAAAGAGAAGAGTCGCCACCTAACGGATTAAGAGTGCGTTAGGGAACCGTTCTAAGCTAAATTTGTTACCTAGGTTGCAGTCGGGCAAGGGCTTAAATTACCTTGAAAGGAAGGTGTTAGGCACCTTTCGAGGTCCACAAATGTGGTTCAGCCTGGATTCATTAAAAGTGGGGGAATTATCTAAGTGAACAAATAACATTGATTTTAACCTATAATATTTGCATTTAAACTAATTTGATAAAGAAATAAATATTTAAATAAATAATTAAACTCATAAACAAGCAAGAAGAAAGAAGTTTGCGCAAAATGAAATTTAAAAGTAATTTATCTTATTTTATTTTTTCTTAACAATAAATACCAAAATTGTGGCAAACAAAACAAGTAAAAAACATGAATAACAAAAACAGAACAATTTATTAAAATCCACATAACAAACAAACAAATAAATATTTATTTAATTATGGGGTCGAACCTCGCTGAGGCGCCTTCGTATCCATAAAAAAAAAATCAGCCAGCAGTAGTTCAACCTTTTTATTTTTAACCTAACAGGATCACCCCATGCGACTAAAATAATATTTCGCAACCTATTGAGGTTACTCATATTATTCAGCGGGCATAAACTATCATTTTCCACTACCCGCCTAGTTAATTAATTGTTAATCCTATAACGCTTCTAGGTGAAGAAAACTAACGGCCTAACAGTAGCCTACCCATTCCCAACTTAACGTCCAGGAGGCATTGGACAACTAGTGGGATTTTTTGGGTCTAAAAAATCTAGGGGTTGTTAAAGGGTTATTAACGCCAAATAATCAAACACAAAAAATGATAACAATAAGGGCTTCATATAGCCTCAAGTCCTGTGAGCATGATTTCTAAACATGTGTAAATAAATCCTATGAAGATGATTTCTAATGCCAAAATGATCAAATTTAAATATTCGACATATATTACACATTCTTGGACAGAAATATAACTAAACAATTCCAGCCACATAATACGGTATGCATGGTATCTAAATTGCAATTAGAAACAACTTATATCAACAAAACATTTAACACTTATGCATATCATTTTATTTAAATTATCAAACTGATTTAAGAAAAATAAAGCGAGATTTAAGAGGGGAGTAGCTTAGTGGAGAATTTACAGATAACATAAGACATAGAGACGTATTTTTTTTGTTCCTATAGGTATAACATCTAGTAGAAATAATTTGAGAAATGTTAATCCTATAGGCATGATTTCTAATAGAAATAATTAAATTCATATTATTCCTATAGGCATGATTTCTAACAATTATGTATGTATCAATCCTATATGCATTCTTTCTATTTGAAATTTGCCTAACTAGGTATCCAAGAAGAACAAAAAAACATACAAACCCAGCCCCAATAAACCCCTTTTGCTATCATGAGCCTTTTTACAGTTATTACAAAATTGAAGAAATAAAATAACTAACTAATACAACATATATAAAAAAATCTATTAACGAAAATCTACAATCCCTTTACCCTGGAAACTCACTTCCTCTCCAAATTAGTAGTAACATTTTTAACAAAATAAATATACCGTACAAAACACATATTTGGGCCTTCATAAGTTGCAACTTGTTAAAATTTTCACGAAATATTCATGTGCACAAATTTGAGTTATAAAAATTCAAGCACATATTATGAGATCTTAATTATACACAAAATGTTTGAAAAGTCCCTAGCTATTATAAGATGATGCGAATACGAATTGTCATCTCATATTATGAAAGAGGTATAGAGATATACTAATCGAGTTAACCAATAAGGTTAAAGTAGCAAACAACAATTTCAAAGACTTTTTTTTTTTTTTTTTTTTTTGTAGTGCTTATGTTGGTGGGATGGAAGACGCGATTTTAGAAGGAGAAAAGAGTCATATTTTGAAATAAAGTATTGTAGTTTATAAAAGTCTTCCCCCTTTCAAGAGGAAAAATAAACTGTTTATATAGCTAGTCAGTAAGAACATTAAAAGAGGAAGATATTCAATCAAATCGATCACCAAGATTTCTCCCTTAATTAACGAGATCAAAATCATCAAATAAAAGAAAGCTGGAGTCTTGCCATATTTAGACATGTACTGAATCAAAAAAAAATATTTCCAATTATTCAAAACAATAAGCTCGGCCAAAAATT
This sequence comes from Datura stramonium, assembly GCA_018107945.1. NCBI lineage: Eukaryota > Viridiplantae > Streptophyta > Magnoliopsida > Solanales > Solanaceae > Datura > Datura stramonium. The sequence goes on along the minus strand of JACEIK010004212.1, from coordinate 10,705 downwards.
TACCATAAATAAAAGATACTAGAGCTATCAAATAATTTATTTAGGCACAAAGAATGCATCAATTTCCTTTCCTTACAGAAATAAACACAATCAACTAATAAGATTATATCAAATCATCCGAATATAGAGTTAAGGCTATCAAAATTGTCGAGAAAAATACACAATTACCATAACAGGAAGAAAAAAGCTAATATTATTCTGATTCAAACCATAGAAAAGAAAGGCAGCAATTATTATGGCTGTGACCAAATTTAATGCAAATATGACAAACTTTCCATAATCATCTAAAAGAACATAACATCCCAAATTATTATGTAAACACCAGCCTTAGTAAAAGAATCAAAAATATCAAATAAGGGCATATTTTCCTTAATGAATCAAAGTCGAAGTAGAATTAATAAAGCTTGCTAATAATTAGACAAACCTCAGTATAAAGAAGAGAAATCATATTAGTAAGTTTCAACATAGGTAATCATACATTAGATCTGTTAAATGGTAAGAATTAGTATGAATTGCTTCAACCAAATCTATAAGGACAAGTTTGAGATTTTAATATATACCATGACAAATCATCATAATGTTCTTTTGTTCAAGTGGTGTAGCCATGTATTCAAGCATAGAAAGCATATACATAGATATTAAATGTACAAAACTAAATACTAAAGAACATTAAAGCTAAGAAATGAGATTAGATATGATAGAGATTTAACATATGTTAATCTGAATAAATCACCAAACAATGACCCGTGGTGGTTTTCAAGAAGCATTAGACCCAAAATTAGATCTAGCTCTCATGCAAACGGAAATGAGAGTAGGACGTGAGAGAGGAATGGAAAGGAGCGACGGTCGGAGTTTGACTGGCCGGGGACTGGTGGTCCGATGGGGGGCGCACTAGTCGGGAAAAAATTAACTGGGAAGGGAGAGGAGTGTGCAACGGTGTTCGGGCGAGGGGAGAAGGCTGCTGTTTTGTGGTGGTGGTGATTTTTGTTTTCCAACGATATTCGTCGGAGAATACGAAGAAGAAGAGGCGGGTGTGGGTGTTAATGGTGGTTTTCCGGCGGAAGAGGGGGGAGGAGAGAGAGGGTGCACCGAAAAATGGTGGTTGCCGATGATGACTACAGGTGATGGTGGAGAAGAAACGGAGGAAGGTCTGCTGGTTTGGCGTTTTGGTGGTCTTTGGGTGTTGTAGCGTGGCGGAGGAGAGGAAAATAAAGAGGGGAGAGGCGGCCGTAGGTGTTGGTCGGGCATGGCGGCAAAGAGGAAGAAAGAGGGGAAGAAGGGAGTGAAGAAGGAGTTCCGACGGCTGTTGGAACTGTGGTGGAAGAAGAGAAAGGGAGATAGAGAGGAGAGATGAGGTCGGCATGGGGGAGAGGAAGAGGAGGTGAGGGGTAAGAGCGATGTTGCTTTGCTTGGGAGGCAGTGGCGTGCAACGGTAGGGAGAGAGGGGAGAGGGTAGAGGCGACGGTTTTGGAGAGGGAAGATGGGAATGGAAGGATGTCATTTTAGGGTTTGGGGGGTAAGTAATTAAATATGGATATAGTAGGGTTAATCATCGATCATAGGATCAAAATGAATAGGCAGTGAGATTAATTTTAAGGAAGATGAGTCGGTTTATGGGTAGTATCCATGGGTCATAGGTGGGTCGCTGGTAATTGAGTTTGAATTGAATTTAAAAAATGGCCAATTTTGGTAAAATAGGTCGAAATTGACATAAATTGGCTAAAATTGGCATAAATTGGATAGAAAGTGACTAAATTTTAAATACATTTTAAAACAGCTTCTATATAATCAATAAAATACTTCACTTATAGATAATTTAACAAATAAATAATATATTTTTTTTATTTTTTTTATTTTTTTTAAAATGAGTCATTTAATTATGGTTTTTTTAATTATATAATTAAATTATTATATTTATAAATAATTTAATGATTAGGAAGAGGAGATAAAATTAAGTTATCAAATATTATTAAAATAATAATATAACTAGTTTTTTTAAATTTAATTAAAAAATTAAAATTTGTAAAATTTAATAAAATTATGTAAATAGTTTATAAAAATAAAAAATTAAAAATATTTTTAATTTATTTCAATCATAATTTAATTTCCAATTTCATATAACTGACTATCTCAAATGTTTTTTTTGTTTTTTTAAAATTAAAATTAATATGAATCTATGTATGTAACTTGAAATAATTTTCACAATATTATGATAATAAATTAGTTTATAAATATAAAAGTAAGTCGATTATTTGCGCCAAAATAAATAAATAAATAAATATATATATATATATATATAAGTAGCATATAAAGGCGTGGGGGAGTCAAAATTGGGTGTCAACAGTTATGAGTAAAGGAAAATTTCTACTTAAATTAACTTCTGAAATTTTTAGACTTGAACATTGATTTGTACGTTCCCTCCCCATAGAAACTTGGTTTCTGGATCATTTCTCAGTATAAAAGCGGACCTTAAACTTATTTTCTAAGTTGATAAAAATAATTATTCTCATGGAGGAGACTTTGTTGGGAAGGGATATTTGAGTGGGGGCTTATATATACTGAACATTATTCAAGAGATTGTCAATAATGCAAGCATTTTTAATTTTGTTTAAATTGTTGAATCTGTTAATGTATGGCATGGGAGACTAGGTCATGTTAATCTTGCTTCTATTAGAAGACTTAGAAAATGGAATTAATCTCTGTGATAAAAAAAATGATGATTTTCTAAGTGTCCTATTTGTGTAGAAGCAAAAAAATGCCAGAAACCTTTCAAATCTATTATTAGTAGAAAGACAATTTCCTGAACTGTTACATTCGAGACTTAGTAGATTTCAGAACTGCTAGCACAAAAAGGTGAAAAAAAATATTACATTAATTTTGTTGATGACTTTTCTAGATAGACAAAATATATCTTCTTAAGTCTAAAGATAATGATGAAAGCATGTTTTGAAATTCAAAGCAGAAATTGGAAAATCAATTAGATAGGAAAATCAAGAGACTTAGATTTGATAGGGGTGGTGAAAATAGTACTAAAACTCTAGCGGCTTTTTGTGAGAAATATGGTATCATACATGAGGTTAATTGCTCCCTATACTCCCCAATAGAATGGTGTAGCTGAATGTAAAAATTAAACCCTTAAGGAAATAATGAACTCTTTTAACCTCAGGTGTATCTGATAACATGTGGGGAAACTATCTTGTCTATATGTTATATTCTTGTATATGGTCCCTCATAAGAAATTGGACAAGACTCCATATGAGTTGTGGAAAGGGTTCGCCTCTAACTTGAAATTTCTGAAAGTGTGGAGGTATTTGGCTAAGGATGGTCTACCCTAACTTTAAACGAGTCAATGTAGGTTCTAAGACTTTTGACATTGTCTTTATTGGTTATGCTCAAAATAGTGTTGCATATAAATTTATGTCTTGAAATGATCATTCTATTTGTGATCTAGAGCTGCAGAATTTTTTGAGCATATTTTTCCTTTGAAAAATGATGTGCCTAGTGATGTGCAAAAATAATGCTTCTATATACGTAATGCATTAATTCTCATATTGTGCCTTCTTACGTGTTGTCGGCTAATAAGCATGAATATAGCTGAAGGTAAAAGATGTAGAACTGAGACTAGTTTTGATCTTGATTTTATCATTACCTTCTTATTGAGAAATTTTAATATTGATGCTTCGTGAATTGAGTGTCTATCTACTTAATAGAAGAAGACCCTAAGACTTATGATGAAGCAATACGATCAATAGATACTGTTTGAAGAGGCCATTAAAGTGAGTTAGACACTATAGTTTCTAATCACACTTGGGACATGTATGGTTTTTCCTAAGGCTGTTAACCCATATAAATAGCAAGTGGATATTTAAGAAAAAATTAATACCTGATGGTACAGTTGATAAATATAAGGCTGGACTTGTGATTAGGGGCTTTAACAAAAAGAAAGGTGTTGATTACTTTGATACTTATTCTCCTGTGACTAAAATAGCAACCATTAGGACTCTTATTGGTTTTAACCGCTATCCATAATTTAATGGTGCACAAATGGATGTCAAAGCAGCATTTCTAAATGGTGATTTTAGAGGAAGAGATCTATATGACTCAACCTGAGTGTTTTGTGGTCTGGAGATGGAAAATCTAATGTACAAGTGAGAAGTCATATATGGCCTACAGACGCCAAAGCAGTGATATGAAAAGATTCAATATCTTTAATAGATGATGGCTTTGTTATAAATTCATCTGATACATATGTTTATTCCAAAAAATGATAGATCAGTTGTGTGATTATGTGTTTATATGTGGATAACATGTTAATATTTGGCTCTAATGTGAATGTTGTTAAGAGACTAAAATTTTTTATCTTGAAGTTTTAAATGAAAGACTTGGAGAAGCAAATGTGATTTTAGGGATTAAAATCAAAAGAGAACTGATAACGAGTTCTCTTTGTACTAATCTGTTATTCAGAAGATGTTGAAAAAGTTTGATTGTTTGATTTATTTCCAGTGAGATTTCTTTATGATCCTAGCATACACTTGAGAAAAAAAATAAAGAATCTAATGTTTATGCTAAAATATTTGAAAGTATAATATTTCTCATTACACTCGACACAGTATAATTTATGCTGTTTAGCAAATTGACTAGATATACTCGTAATCCCAGTAATGAATACTGTAATGCTCTTCATCATTTGTTAGGTATTTGGGAGGTACTATGAATTGGTATTTGCATTTTTAATAGAAATTTTCTATTATTGTAAGAAGGTTTTGTGATGCAAATTGGGTAACTAACAATGATGACGTTAGCTCTACCAGTGGCTATGTGTTTACTTTGGGTGCAGGTGCTATTTCGCGATCTTCCAAACAGACTTGTATAGCACGGTCTACCATGAAATCTGGATTATTTTTCGAACTGGCAGGGTAAGCTGAGTGGTTGAAATCTTGGCAGATGTTCCATTATAGGAAGACCAAGCTTCACCATTTCTCTTCATTGTGACTCACAGAAAGCAATTGCAATTGCCAAATATATTGTGTACAATAAGAAAGAAGTAAATACATTCACATAAGGCATGGTGCGGTTAAACATTTGTTGAAACATGGCGTTATTTCCTTGCATCTTAAGGTTCAAAGAAAAGTGAATCTTTAACCAAGGGTTTGACAAAAATGATCACTTGAACATCCTTCGAGGGGATGGAGCTCTAAGCCCATGGATTGGTAATATGGTGGTTATCCATTTGTGTGGTCAAGCAAGCCATATAAGGCCTCAATATACGCTATATTTTCCTATCTCTAAGTGACGTAGGTGGTGTTTGTAAGGTTGAGCTTATTTTCTCTTAGTCTTAAGGTGATATATTTGAGATAGACTTGATGAAATCACCTACGTGAGTATTAAAGATGTAGTCGCCTTTTGCCAGAAAGACTTGTGATGTCTTTCCCAAAGAGCACTCATGAATCCAAGGTGTGTGAATGACCATAAAAAGCGTTATTTAGTATCGCAGGTTACCTAAAATTACGGATATATTAAAGTGTTGTGGGGTCTCAACTTATATCCATTCTGTTCAAAGAGTACTTCACTTTGTAGATATTAGTTGTTGCCTGTTTCACTATGTGTTAATTCAAATCGAATATTTGACACTTAAGTATATGTTCCTTGCTTTTGTCCATAATTTATTCTTCTTGCTTAACTTTACATTAGTGGGGGAAATTGTTGGAATTAATTATACTTTTTATTTTATCATTTGTGTATTATAGGGGATGATTACAAAGATTATGAACATATCCAAAATAAAAATCTGTAACGTGCATTTGATGTAAATTTTATTTTAATATTTACTAATATTTGTTAAACTTCATTAATCTCTTATTTGAAACAACTTTTTACAACTTCTATATAAGTTGTATCCTTGGTAAACATAATGCACACCAAAAAAGGAAAAAGAGAAATATCTTCTTTCTTTCTTCTTCTCAAGTTATTTTGGGCAATCTCAAACTTTAAGCCACGAGAGTGCGTGTTTGGAAGTAATTGTGCACCTTGGGAATTGACCAACTACAATGATTTCCATCCTGTCAAGAAATCGCTCTCAAGGCAGTGACTTACCATGAAACAACGTTTGTATTAAGTTGTTTACCGTTATATTAATTCCTGGTCTATATCAATGGCTGCTTAGTATTTTTCCTACAAGCATTACGAAGATGCATTGTAATATAAAGTTGTATGGTAGAATACAACATACAGTAGAAGTTATTAGTTTGAATTATTTTCTCGTCGTATTGTGAGTTATTACTGACTTGTTTTGGCACCGATAAATTGAGAAAAATGAGGAGTTTTCAATGTATTAATGCATAATAAAATTATGTTTTAATTTTTGTTTTTTTAATTTTTTCTTTTTTTAATTAATAATTAATTAGTATATTAAATAAGGTTTTAGTGCCAAATTAACGAATTGTAATTGATTTTAAAGTCTCAAATGCTAGGACTTTAATATAGATCAAATACGAAAGATTTAATAACCAAAATTTTAACCAGTCTAAAAAATACTAAATATTAGGAGTTCTTATCTTTTACAAATATTTATAAATAGTTTATAAATTTAATAATTAAAAAAACAAAAAAAACATGTAATTTAATTAAAATACAAAAATAAACACATAATTAAAAATATTTTTATTTTTTTTATTTTTTTTATTTTTTTTATTTTTTTTAGTTCTTTTCTTATTTTAATCAACATTTTTAAAGGACTTTGTGTTTTTAATATAGTATAGATTATTATTTTTATTATAAAATTACTTTAAATTACGTGCTCTTAAATCACGTTTAGAAATTTAACTATACCTTTTTAAAAATAAATAAATATAGCAACTAGCAAGGCAAAGGCTCAAAGAACATTGAGTTGTTAGCATATGATTTTGAAACAGTGTTTATTCAGTGCGTGTTACATGTAGAAGAATTATTAATAAAATGGATGATTGGCTTATTAAGCAAACAAGGTCTTCCATTGATCAACTTATTTATTTTTAGTCCAAATTTTTCCTTTTATGGACAAGCCAGACTGGTCAAATTCTTTGTTAATTTTTATTTTATTTAGATCTAGACTGATAGGAGATCTAGAACTAACAATCAGACTAATATATATATCTTAGCATCGGGGTGGACATAAATATCAACGAATCAAAAGTTGAATTGAATTGAATTAATTTAATTTTTTCAATTTTAATTTTTAGTTCGGTGTTCAATTTTTTTTTCGAAAAGTTTAATTCTTTAGTTTGGTTTTCGGTATAAGGATCACGGTTCTTCAGTGCACCGAAAAATCGAAATTTTATTAGTATAATTTAAAATAATATTTATATTTATATTTTAAAACTCAAGTACCTTTCGTTTGAAATTTAGACTTTCATTTCAGATTTAACTCATTTAACATTTAACCCAAAATCTCAACTCAACTCATTGACCTAAGTACCCAACCCAACATTTAAATCTTACATTTTACGGTTTACAGAACTTACTCGCCTACTTCAATTCTCGTACTCGACTACTCGGCACTCCGGTATCCACTACTTACTCCCAGGCTTCAGTGTTAAAGTGGGTTAAAGTCCCACATTGGTTGATGGACTGATGGTTTGTTTTTATATGGACTTGAGCAGTCCTCCCCTCATAAGCTAGCTTTTGGGGTTGAGTTAGGTCCAGGTGTCATATCTTTACATGGTATCGAGCCAGTCCATTTTCGGTTTGGGCTCCTAGTCCCACCGCAGTGACCTGGATGAAGGGATAAAAGTGAGTTAAAAGTCCATGGTGGAAATGGCCTGATGTTGTTATATGGCTTTGAAGCCATCCCTCCTCATGACATTTTCAAGGTTAGTTAGGTTAGTGTCAACCTGCTTTTCAGCCACAGAGCCTTACTGGCTCTGGGACCAGCCTCCAACAGAGCTCTTGACTTGCTGCTTGACAGCTTTAGCCTTTGAGTTTAGTGCCACCTGCTACTAGCTGCTTGGCTGGTGCACTTCTGCTAGTAGCCTAGTAGGCATTTTTCAGTTGTACGAAAAATATTTTAAAAACACCGAATCGAACCGAATTAAAAAAATCGAACCGAATTGAACCGAACCGAATTAATTTGGTTCAATGTATAGTGCACATTTTTCAAGTGAACACCGAAAAATTGAATCGAACTTTGATAAAAAAACCGAACTAAAGAAGAATCGAACGTCCACCCTTAATAATATGTATTTGCTACTTTTTAGATAAGCCTACTTGCTGGTGGTAATATTCAAATTGCACTGTTACAAAAGTTGTCTCTTTATAGAGAAGAAGTGTCACTATTACTTTATCGTTTATTTATTTGGAATGTCATCTTTTGGATTCAAGTTGAAAATGGGAATCAATTAAGTAGGGCGAAGTTTTTACTTTCTTTTATACATTAATTCTTTATAATTAAAGAATCCAACAGATTTTTAGAATGTAAAATATCTGTTGTCTTATTCCTTCAACTATTCCTCATTTTTAAATGAAGGAAGCTCAAAGAGAAAGATTAAGGTGACCTTCTTATGTGTTTGTTAAAATGAAGATCCCAAAAATAAAGAATAAGTGTATCACGCCCATGGCAAGAGGGAGTATGAGGCCCGGCACTATGCCTAGTAGGACCTGGACTGCTAACTGGTGAGCCTACGCACACGTCTGGTGCCTGGCTAGCTCTATTTCCGATTTCTGGCTAAAAAGGGCTATATAACGGCTGTAAGCTTGACCTCCGGCCGGCAGGCCTATAGCCACTGTACTATAATAACGGCTAACCGAAACATACTAATAATAAGGAACCTATGCGGGCCGACAAGGCCACCATGCTGTCTAGTCATCTGAAACTCATAGAAATACTGAATAACCACGTGACCGGCAAGGTCACCACTACTATCAGACTTTGGCCCCAAACGGCCAACATAAGCAGAAATGCTAAACAACTATAACAAGCTGCATGGCCTCACACGACCGGCTCTTGGCCCGGCCACGAAAATATATATATGTACAATCTGCAAGCCTCTGAGTAATGATAGAAATGATTAGGGACCCAGGGCCCCGACCTGCCCATTGTACAATAAAAGGAAAGAGGCTACACCTGCGAATATCGGAGCTCCAGGATGACGGTAGGCTGACTCTATAGGCTGGTTGGAATCACGGTGCCTCCTCGTCTATGAGTACCTGCAGGCAAATGTGCAGCGCCCCATGGGCGTCAGTACCACTGGTACTGAGTATGCAAAGCAATTAGTACAACACAATACAAATAACATAACTAACAATTGGACCGAGGAGATAGCGATACGAAGAATTGATGTAAGCTGGATCAAACCTTTTTGTGCGATAAGAGAGCGAAGCGTACTTTTTTGTAGACGCGGTGACCTGTTGTCTATTAGCAAGTATATAGCACATAAATACATATATATAGAAAGCAAGAGCCAATACCAACCCCCATAAGCCGGATGGCGCCAAGCAAACAAACAATCTATATACCCCTACCGGGTCAAAACCAACCAAAAATAAGTCACTCCACTCATCACTGCTAGGAGCACCTCTGTCGGCCCCACAGGTCTCCGTGCCAGGCCATAGCCTCCGATATAAATAATAACCGTGTCTGAGTCCGGAGGACTCCTATATGTATCTGTAACTGTAACTGAATGCAGCCTGCTCACAGGCGTTGGCACAACAAAGGCTTCGTATATGTCTTGATCAGCGATATGGGGAAAGCTTTATCCCATCTTCGTCCAAACTGAGGATGGCATGCCACTCCTTGGAGTGACGTAAATCCTCCCGCTTAGTGGGCGACATGATTACCAACTCAGGGGCGGCGAGGACGCTCAGGTGTCCACACGACACAACCAAGTCTCAAACAAACAATAGGCACATAATAGCAAGCATGTTTAAGCTAGAAAAGTACTATAAAATCTGATTTCTTATTACGATCTCTTTACGTATACTGATTCTTTAATGTTTTATACTGAATCTGTGATCTTTATCTAACTGCAAGGCTAATCGCATGTAAGATACTATCTGTGCTGTTTGGCTAATCTTGTAGCCAAAGATATCATCTGTCTTAATGGCTAATTTAGTCGAGGATACTATCTTGTCTATCGATTTTACTTACTAACTTGTATTATGAATATCTGTGTCTGTATTATTCTAAAAATACGCTTTCTAATCACATACTGGCTATACCGAGTCTGGAATGCTAATGTGTCATATTATTCTAAAAACATGCTTGCTAATCACATACTGGCTATACCGAGTCTGTAATGCTAACTCGCCATTTGGCGCATGCTTTACTATCTTTCGTACTGAGTACGACATAACAACGCAAACCAGACTTACTAAACTTGCTCAATACTCAATATTCAACTTTGGGAGTTCTATTACGGAGTCTACTATGATATACAAGGCTAAAGCTACTAACTTGCCGAAGAAACTGGCTTTACATTCCTTAACCTCGAGTTATCCGACTATCGGACGAAGCTCGGTCAGTACTCCAGCTATTTCTCCCAACTGCATCACATGTATGACAATTAAGACTAAATACACCAATATTCTAAAAGATAACGTCACTTTCGATATATTTATAGCCTAAACTTAGGATTATCGAAAGACGGTCGAAAACTTACTATTTCTCGAAAGTCCAGAAGGGAGAAGTATTCACTTTCAGGCTAGGAGCATATTGACACTAATTTGGAGCAAT